>JAYMTF010001466.1:0-23273 GCA_036897485.1 Pelargonium nanum | reverse complement strand
TAGTCATATCATCGCAACTTGTGAATGAGCAAGAGTAAGCAATCAGATCCAAATCAAAACACAAACACAACCAACACCAACAAGACCTAACGATTTACACAGAACCAAAAGTCGAAACCCTAGATCCGAACTCAAATATGCGAAAAACACAACAAAACCGAACGAATAGCAGGACGAGAAACGACAGATCAAAAATTGCGAAGCACAGGAGGCAGATTTGGAAGCGTACCTTGACGAAATCGCGAGGAGGAACACGAAGAACAGAGTGGATAAGCTTCTGCTGCGATTGGATATAAAAGCTGATCCTTTATCCAAATGTAGTTATTGTTTCATTTTTTGCGCAAGAATTTCCCGCCCAATTGACCTTTTCAGGTAAAATTAGCAACTCGCATTTTTGCGACGGAATTTTCAATTTTGTATATTCTTTTTATTTTTGCGACATTATATTTCTGTTGCAAATAATAAATATTCCAGTTGTTACATAAAATCATTATGTCCCACCACCAAAATATTAGAGCTGACAATTTGGACCGAACTTGACCCGACTAACATTTGGGTCTATAATGTCAATTTTCTTGCCGGGTAAAATACACAATTCAAAACTTTTTTTTGTATACAAATTAAAACTCAACGCGAAGTCTGATTTGTTAATTCTACGTCGCATCACCTTTGACCATCATCAACATATAAAGTCATATCACTTTCTACACATATTTTGTGAGTATTAATATGCCTCACTCCTAAGGAAACGTAAGAGATCTTTTTCCTATTTTTGCTCACTTTGTGAATTCGTTCCTCTTTTTCATGTTTATACTTTCTAATCAGATCCCGACCTGATTGTCACATAAAACATGATCATGATCATCCCGGCCTGGTTGTTTGGTTACCCGCTATATATCAAACAACTATAACCTACTTGATCATGTTATCTTTGCATGATCAAGTTTTTGGTTTGTGTTTATAAAAAAAATATGGTTTTAGTAGTTTGAAAGCGAGTAACCAAGAAAACATGATCACGTAAAGATGATCGATTGCTTTCGTGAGAAAATAACGCGACAATCTGTATAAGATGTTAATTATATTACTCAATGATCCTTGAAAGCAATGGAAGGTAGCAAAAAGAGAAGCAAAATGTTTGTTGCTATGCTTGTAATAATTTTGTTTGGATACTCAAATACCATTGTCCATGGGGATGTTCGAGTTAGGATTTTGAACCTTATGAATACTGAGGACCCGATGACAATTCATTGTCGTTCAAGGGACGATGATTTGGGCAATCTCGTTGTCCGACGAGGGCACGAGATTGTGTGGACTTTTGGTATCAATTTTTGGGGCACAACTTTGTTTTATTGTGATGTGCAATGGGATGGCCAAAATTGGCATCATTTTGATGCATATTCTTATGGGAGGGACAATGGTAGGTGTCACTTGGAGTGTATGTGGATAATTGTTAGGAATGGGACTTTGTATGTTCACAATCAATTGACTGAGGAATGGGATTTGGTTCCTTTTCAGGACCATTGAGGAGGAAATTTTTTGGTAATTTTTGTTGTCGTTGTGGTCGTCGTTGTTGTAAATGATAAAAAAGCTTTATTTTACGGTTTTATTGATGATGTATGTGTTGCAATCAATCATGATAATTTGGACTCAAATCTGCATGTATCTGACACCCGACCATACATTTATCAAATTCTTACTCAACTTGAAGTTTGTCGATTCGGGTTAGGTTCGGGAAACCCACAAAATTTAGTGTATTTTATGTCTAAACCTCGGAAGACAATCTGACCCTAACCCGATCAACCCAAAACTCTTTTGGGGTAGGGTTAGGGTTATGGTTCAACAACCCAAACCGGGCCCTAAATTTATCAACTCTAGTTACAATGAAATACTCTGTTCCTTCTAAAATAAACACTTGATTTCTTCAAGGGGCCGTTCGTTTAGTGAAAAAAGAAGTGAACTATTAACAATGAAATTATCAAGAATTAAAATATATAAAAATATGCATTTATAAAATTCCATATGTTATGAACATTTGATTAAGGAATAAATTAAATTCTCGAATAAAAATAAGATGAAGATGTTATCGTAAAACACGCCTTGAACCTGCCACATTGTCATTCCTAACAAAAAGTACAAAATAGGGCTCTCAACTTTTTGGATTCCGAGAACCCCGTTAACAATCCATTGTAAATCCAAAGACGATACCTTGGGCAATCTCGTAATGAGATGTGGAAACGAGATTGCCCAAATGATCTTCCATGGACCGACAATGCATGTTCATAAGGTTACCTGAATAAACAATACGAGCTTCACAGCAACCGAT
Organism: Pelargonium nanum; assembly: GCA_036897485.1. Classification (NCBI taxonomy): domain Eukaryota; kingdom Viridiplantae; phylum Streptophyta; class Magnoliopsida; order Geraniales; family Geraniaceae; genus Pelargonium; species Pelargonium nanum. Next base: position 20,950 of record JAYMTF010001466.1, on the reverse strand, counting down.
CTGATTCTCATTTCGTTACATTTCATTTCTTACGATGTTCATCGAATGCTAAACTACCTTTTATATAGGCCGTTGCATTATTTCCTCACAAAACCAAAATCATGTGACCAACCTACTTTGTTTCTTCCGTTTTGGAAAATCTATCATTTTGCGTTCTTAACTATCTATTTTGATAAAAATTGGTACTCAGTTTGATATTGTTCTAAACGGACCATTCAACTATATTATTTTGTTTCGAATTGGTTTATTTTCACAAATATAGTCATTTGGGAACAAAATCATATAACTAAGGGACGTGGTCGCCACGTCAATTTGGTCCCTCACTTACACAATATTGCTCTAAAACGGTCAAAATAGTAAAAAAATTGTTAACTTAAGGGCTGCGTGGTCACTATGTGAATAAAAATTGTTCAAAAAAAATTATCAGATTGACGGCATTGGTATGAATTAGACATATTTGAAACAAAAAAAAAAAGCATAATTTGAGATCAAATTAGAACAATATCTATATTTTAGGGTGCAAATTGAAACAATAATTAGGTACCAATTTAAAAAGGAAAAAATCGAGGGGCCAAAATAAAATATTTTCATGTCATCTTTGCATGATCAAGTTTATGAGGTGAGTAACCAAGAAAACATGCTCACATAAAGACTATGGAAGAGAAGTTGTTGGTCACACATTTGCTTTTGTATAAGAAGAAGTGAATTTTATTATTCATAAGTTCTTTGAAATAAAAGGAATGTAACAAAATGAGAAGCAAATTGATGGTTGCGACCCTCGTACTTTTGTTTGGATACTCAAATTCCGTATTTGAGAATATTCGAGTGAGGATTTTGAACCGTATGGATACACAGAACCTGATGGATATTCATTGTCAATCAAGGGACGATGATCTGGGCAATCTCGTTGTGCGACGAGGGCATGAGATTGTATGGACATTTAGTGTCAATTTTTGGGGCACAACTTTGTTTTTTTGTGATGTGCAATGGGATGGCCAAAATTGGCACCATTTTGATGCCTATTCTTATAGGAGGGACCATAATAGGTGTTACTCAGTGTGTATGTGGATGATTGTTGGGAATGGGACTTTGTATGTTCATAATCAAATGACTCAACAATGGGAATTGGATCTTTTTCAGGATCATTGAGTTTTTTTTTAATATGTAAATGATAGTAAATACATTGCTTTATATTGTTTTTGTTGTTTCAGCTTAATCTGAAGTTTTGAGTTCGAGTTCCAGGAAATACAGTCGCGTTTAAACTTGGTAGGTAGAGCTTTGCCGCCCTTATGGTCCTACCCGGCTGGAATGATGATTAGTCTAAGTGTGGTATGACTTAAAGGTGTTGATTGCGGGCCCGCTTCGAAAACCTCATGGTTAAAACAAAAAAAAATATATTTCTTAAAAAATGTTTTTATTTAACGTCGTTTGCTTGAATGATGACCTCTTAAGAAGGAGGTGAATCTACTCAAATAAAATTCAAGCTACTACTTCCAAATTTCGTGCGGAAGAAACTCCAACTATTTGATTTGCTACATTTCATTAGGCCATCAGAGCCCATGACATAAAGACTTTATCACCCTTCAACCTCGATTCATTTGTATAGTTGCAATTGATTTTTCATACTTTTATTTTTTTCCACTATTTTATTTGTTTTCTCATTGAGGTTTTTGACACTATAACCGTCCTGCGCTTCTATGATCGTGATTCTAATTCAATACTACTAAAAGAAAAAGTCCAGCAATAATATATCGAGTGAACTGATTGCACCAACTTGAATGGCTCTCGCATGTAAAAACTCAAAGTGTCCATTAAAATTATGTCCAACATGCTATGCTACAAATGATGTTTGAAAAGTGACCATTCAAATTATGTCCAACATGCTACAAATGATGTTTGAAAACAAGAACTTATGTTTCCAATAGCTCAATCAAGCTCTTCAAAGGGACACCACTACTTTTTTTGCCAAAAGAAAAAGAAAAATACATACACTCTACATTTCCAAACCTATTGTTCCTCCCAAAATTTTCCATGTTTCGCGCCGGCAGCAAAGTATACATCGGGTTCCTGGTGGGTTCGTGTCCGTTCTCTAAACCATTACCGGAAGATCTCAAAGTGTCATTTCATGCATGAAACTGCAATGGTTGTTACCAGGTTGTCTGAAGATACAATTGCCTCCAAAAACATTGCATCTCTTTCCACCTTAAACTACAATGTGCACAAGTTCCTCGGGATAGAGAGCAAAATTTATCCGTTTCGGGCTAATGTACAACAAGAACCAACTTTTTACCCTTCGTCATACAATGATGCCGAGCCCCAATTCATCCTCAATTTCGTCGCCATCTTCAAACAACTTCAGAAACCGAGCCTGTTCTTGCTGCCTCTTTTTCTTTTGCCAATCCTGTATACTTTTTACGACTGCAACTATGATTGAAGTTATAGCCAACACGCAGATAACGACGACTACAACTAGAATTGCAGTGTGAATTTTCTTTCGGTGTTCTTCTTCTCCATCGTCATAGTCATCATCTTCAGTGGTGTCTTGCTTTGGAGCTGCAACGTGACAAACAAAATCAGAACTACAATCTTGAATTTAAGTCAAATCCAATGTTTGGATGCACAAAGAATTTGGATCTAACTCAAATCTAATAGACAATATGTGTTTTCAAACCACAAATCTTAATGTCATTTGACATTATATGGTTTTCCAAACATTTTACTTGTATTTGAAATACTCCCGCCGTCTCAAAATAATTGTCCACAAACTCTAAAGATTTTACTATTTCCGCCCCAAAATATGTTTCAGGTTTCACTTGCATCTTTGCAATAGTATCCCTATAACAAGCTAGTTAGGATCTAGTTTGTTACAACACTTACATGTGCATGAGAATAGAGGATAACTTCTCCTTAATTTTTCTCAAAATGAAAAACATAACACATATTTTGTGACGGAGGGAATCTCACAAAATACGTGTCCACAATATCCGTAAGATAATTTGGTTATATCCTCTCGGGTTTGTGACAACAAAAGCACAAGGGGTACTAGCCAAGTCATCTTAATTTTCACACACACACACAAATAAAAGGACAGTGGACAATTACCTCGGGACGGAGGGAGTACATGTCAAATCCCGAATTTCAAATCAAATTCAAGAATCCAAACGCAACCTTAGTGTATTTACGGGGAATGCGAATGAATGTATGACAAAATGAATCGGACGAAGCATTAGATAAATGTCAATTCATAGAGAATGAAAGCCTATTGATATGTGATGTGAGGAGATAATGTACAAACATGAAGCTCACATTAAGATACTCACCGGCTTCTTCACCGGCTCCAAGAGATGAGCACTCCGAACATAAAAAAGTTGCAATGAATTGATTTTGCTTCCCATAAGTGCTCTTCCCATCCGGAGGCGTAAAATTAGAAGGACAGAACATCCATTCATCAAATGGATCTTCTTCCCTATTGGAATCCAACTCATACAATCCACATTGCTTACACTTTTGACTTGAAAGCTCTGTCAACGGCTGAAAATATCATGATTATAAAGTAAAGCTTTTGAGCTAATACTCCAATATGCTATAAAAATGTTACATATCAGAAAAAGGAGGCGAATATCTCTCGCTCAACCTCCATTATGCGATAAATTCTTCTAACATGGCTAATTCACTTGTCGGTCACAAAACTCATTGACTCTCACATGTACCGATAAACTCTAGTTCTCTCTTGTTGGAATCAAGTCAATCAATGACACAATGTGAAAAAGAATATGCCATGTTGGATATAAGCAAAAGATGCATCTTCATCTACTAAATTAGACTATTGCATAAATTAAAATCTTCCTCTACCAAGCAAATCTAGTTCTCGCTTATTGAAACCAGCAACACAATGTGAGCAAAGGGAATGCAATGTTGGATATAAGCAAAAGATGAATCTTCCTCTATTACATGAGACCTCGCGTAAAATTAATATCTTCCTATACCAAGCACGTCTAGTCCTCACTAATTGAAACCAATGAAACAATGTGAGCAAAGGGAATGCAATGTTGGATATAAGCAAAAGATGAATCTTCCTCTAGTAAATGAGACCTTACGTATATTAAAATCTTCCTATGCCAAGCAAATCTTTTTCTCACTTATTTGAACCAACGACACAATGTAAGCAAAGGCTATGTTGGATATAAGCAAAGGATGAATCTTCCTCTATCTAGTTCTTACTTATTAGAACCAACGACACAATATGAGCAAAGGGAATGCTACGTTTGATATAAGCAAAATATTAATCTTCCTCTACTAAATGAGACTCTTGCGTAAATAAAAAAATTCTCATCTGTTTGAAGTAGTTAAATAAGATAAGGACAAACACAATGCTGCAAGAATACAATTCATGAAGAATGTGTGAGCGAGACAATTATCATCAATATAACAAGAGTTACCTATAGGACATGACCAAAGATACAACCATTTGACACACTCTAAGAGATGCATTTGGCGGAATATTAACTAAAAAAGTATCCGTTAACTGCACATATAAACGTGTAACCTGGTTAATTCACTTCTCGCTCCCAAAATTCATCGACTCTCACATGTACCAAGCAAAACTAGTTCTCATTTATTGGAACCAGTGACACAATGTGAGCAAAGGGAATGCTGCGTTTGGTATAAGAAAAAGAGTTTGAAGTAGTTAAATAAGCTAAGGATAAACACAATACTACGAGAATACAATTCATGAAGAATGTGTGAGCGAGACAATTATCATCGATATAACTAGAGTTACCAACAAAACACGACCAAACATACAACCACTTGACACACTCTAAGATATGCATTTTGGAGGAATATTAACTAAAATGTATCCGTTAACTGCACATATCAACGTGTGCACATTAACACCTATGAATTAGAGAACAACAAAGAGGAGATTTATGAACCTGCCAAGATTCATTGCCCTTGAAAGTATACAAGGCTTCTGCTTTCGTGACATCCTTCAACTCAGTCTTGTTCTCATTTTTACATTTGAAGTACACTGTTGGAGAGACTAAGAACTCGCGGGTATTATATATTTTGATAGAGTCGAGGGTAACAACAGCTGACATTATTAATCCTGCAGAACAGACATCAACCCGAATTAAGAGTAGCCCAAAACAAAAACAAAAATCACGGGGTCAAACCAATTATATTAGCCGGAAAATTCAAAATAATCCGATCCAAAAACATATGATTGATGTTTCTTATACTTTTTATTGGAAGAATATCTTTGTTTATGAATGAGGATCAAGAATTGGAATGATAATTAAGTTCAATTGTTCACATTTTGATTTTGATTTTTCGGTAAGCCGTTCATTCCTGAGACTCATTCACATTCCAAAACTTTTAAGACAAACGCTGCCTTAGTTACTAGAGCAATATTCATTTGGTGTTTAGCTAAGAGTTAGAGTAGCCTCAAAAACTAAAATCATGTGCACAACTCAATCATATTAGCTAAAAACTTCAAAATAATCCAATTCACTCACAAATTTTCTTACCATTTTTTATGTTTTTAATACATTTAGTTACTAGAATTCAATTCATGTGCTGGATGCTAAATTCAGAATTAACAAGAACTTGATTCATTTTTAATTAAACCCTAACCTCTACAAAAAATTGTTTTTCATAGATTCTCATCCAGAACAAATCCTAAATTCCAACAAAAATAATCCAATTCATTTCAATGTGGGAATTGACGATTTGAACCAAACATGACCCAAGACTTTGCTAAAATTGGGCCACATGACCTGAACAATTTTCATAATACCAGAGAAATTGTGGGTCATTTCAGTCAAACCCGCACATTTTACATATGAAACCCAAAACCCGAACGAACCAGTTTTCGTCTTGGGTTAGGATTATGCTTTTAAACTCGAACCTGACCCAAAACTTGAATTGTCAACTTGTGGGCAGTTCAAATAGAGCTGACAATTCATGTCGTAACACAACACACGACGCCAAAATTTATCGTGTTTAGACTCACATTTTTGTATCGTGTCATGTATGTATTAGGTCTTCAAAACGGGCACACAAGATTAAATAAGTGTTATGACACGTGCAAACATGCCCAACACATGCTTAAAATTATAATTGTAAATTAATACTAATAACGTGTCAATTGTGTTAATTCGTGTGGTGCCAAACGCTTTCGATAATGCCGTGTCAATCATGTTGGTTCTACCATGTAGAATGTGTTAGATGGGATTCACGTCAATTGTGTCGTGTCGTGTCAACTCAGTCCATTTATTTATCGTGTTCATGTTCATAGATGAATCGTGTTCGTGTTGTGTCGTGCAACATGATTACTAAATGTGACATGTTCGTGCAACACAAAAATAACCTTAACCATGACACGATCATTGCCAGCTCTAAATTCAAATTCGAGAATTTGAAAACTAAATTTGACTCCGAAAAAGGTCAAAAACAAGCTCCAAAGCCTCTGTTTGTTTCCCGAGAAAGTAACATACCTGGAAGGCAGCTGAAGGAAATAAACCCGACAAGAAAAGAAGAGAAAAGTCTAGAATGTAAGGAGCAACACCAAATCGACATTGCGAAATTGCTTCAATTTTAGCCTGTAACGATGTGTATCTCGAAACAGAGTATCAAAAACGGAGCAGCGATTGGGGTTGCCGGCGGTAGAAGTGCGCACTACGCACCTCTGAGGAGCTACCGGTCGGTTCGTCACTTTTTGTTACCTTCTGAATTCACAAAGAGCGACGCTCCGAGACACCCGGGGAGGTTTGACCGATTCGCGCGCTCCGCTGTTTTTGGGCTGCTGAGGACTCTATGCTGCGCCTGTGGCGCAATGCGCACCGCAGGCTAGGATTTTGACACGTCGTGATTGGTCGTTTGGTTTTCTTGGGAGAGTGTACGTGGCGAGATCGTGACGGTGGAGAGGTTTGGTTGAAACGGACACTTTGGTCGTTGAGGATAGGCATATGTTTTTTTTATCTAATTAACGTTGTAATAATTAGATAAATTTATTAAAAATTGGATAATGGAAAGAATTTCAATGTGTTCAAGTGTGTTAGAAAATAGGATACAATCCGTTTATAATTTTTTTTATACAAAAAAACGCTGAAATCCTATCTTGCAACAGCCTAAACAACATATACAAGACAAATATATACAAACTTGAACAAAGAATCAATAGTGTTCAGGAAAGAGACAAAGCCTCTTAACCCTAGCCTGAGACTTTTGGCACCTTACTGCACAATCCGTTTATAATTGGTTTAACAAAACATTTGTTATTCAACTACTATATGAATTGATTATTGAATATATTGAGTTAATTGACACAAATTTGATTAAATTGAATCCATACATGCTTAAACTCGCATTGTGTTCTGCCCGGGATCAAAGGGCAGGACTTGAAGTGAAGGACAGGAACGAGCTGAATCAAGGGCTTCTAAGTTTTGGCCTTGGTCCCATTCATTTCTAGGGGTGCTTGACGAGTGATGAGAATAAATAAAAAACACAACAAAGAAGCCAAAACTCTCTGAGCTGAAAATTGTGTGTATCTCGTGTTTGTGTCGTGTTGAAGTTTGTTTGTGTGCTATATGAGTTAACGTAAACACAACACAATTAGCAATGGGTTGAAATTCTTTATTAAATGTCACGAATTTAACATAGTTAATTAGCAATGGGTTGAAATTCTTTATGAAATGTCACGAATTTAACATAGTTTCTAATTACGTATTTGAATCTAATTTCAAGTTCCTTTCTCTCCTTTTCTCTCTGGAAACCCTAGCTGTCTTCTCTAGTTCTTCATCTACAAATTTTCTTTGAACCATCGCCGGTCTTTTTTGATCGGCGGTGGTTCAATCTTCTCTAATTGAATAAACTCAGATTCTTCTGAGAAAAAAGCGTGCTTTCTCATCAGGACGGTGAGTTTTGGATTTCTTGTCATGAGGGCAATTTAGGTTTTTTAGTTGTTTTGTGCGGAGTGTTGTGCGGCAGTGTCGCAGTGGAGTTTGAGTCGGAGGAGTAGCTCACTTGATTCAGATCGAAGGGGAGGCTTCCAGTGCCAGTGCCTTTGGTTTAGCTTTCAGAGACATCCGACTCATCTCGGGGAGTTTTATTGGTTTTTGTTTTTTCTGTTAGTGAGTCTGCGATTTTGTGACTCGAGCACTTGCTCAGTCTGCGATTTCTATGTCAGGCTTTGATAGTTGGATTGGTCTTCGGGTCCCTTTAGTGATTGTAACTCTCTTGGATGCAATAAAATTGTTTTCTCTTTGAGCTCAAAAAAACATAGTTTCTAATAATTGTAAACATAATAAATACTAATTAGAGTTTTAAGGTTAAATTACTATCAAACCCCAAATGTATGTGTTGAGCGAGTAGGGCTTGTTGCATCCGACTAATTAATTATCTTATAGGCTTTTGAGGCTCAACACGAACATGCAAAAGTTTTTTTTTTGTTTGCAACGGGATATCATACTCGAAGTAACAATGTCTCTCATTTCCCAAAGGGAGCGTCACCCTAAATCTCACCCCTCAATTTTCACCCAATACCGTCGATAAAGATACTCGAACTTGAGACTTCAGAGAAAATACAAAGTGTTTTTACCACTGCATAGTAACAAATTAGTGGCCCTAAATACGTTTATTTCGTATTTGTGCATAGCAATTTATAAATCCATAGTTTCACCATTCACAAAAAGGCGAGCTATAAATAAGCCCATATAATATATATTGGGCCACATAAATTGTTGGCCCAAAATAAAATATCCAGGCCTAGTTCTCTCTTTCTGTCCCCAAAACGACACCGCATAACGAACTTCATAGGTCCTTCACTACCAGCAAGCCTCAGTCGCAGCCACCAGTAGCAGAGCAGTGAAGCGACGCCATAGCCAGAGCTCGAGAAACCTCAATTTCCAGATCCAATCTCTCACAATGAATCAGCTCAGGAACGCGTTTCGTTCCAGCGTCTCTCTCCGAAGCACTAACAGGCCAAACCAAGCCTTCTCTTCTTTGCTACTTCGCGAATCTTCTAGAAGCTTCTCCACCGGAGCCGAACAGCCTCAGCAGTCGGAAGATCAGTCCTCAGGTACTCACAGCATTTGCTTCGTTTGCTTCGCATCTAAGGTTTTTGCGCTAGGGTTTTAGATTCTGGCTCCTTCCAGTGTAATTTGCAGTTAGATATCGGAATTCGAGCTTGCATGAGCTCTGTGTTAGGGTTTAGATTGTAATTGATTGGTATATATTTGCATTTTGTGAGGTACTCACAGCATTTGCTTCGCATCTTAGGTTTTTGCGCTAGGGTTTTAGATTCTGTTTTTTTTTTCTCCAACGTATTTTGCAGCTAGCTATAGGAATTCGAACTTCCATGGGCTCTGTATTATATTTGATTGATTTATATTTTCAATTTGTGTTCATTAATGTTAGTTTGTATTTCTCGTGATGGAGATTTATTGGTTTTTCTTATGTGTGCGGCTGTTTGGATAGTGAGAAAATGTATGCTAAATTGTTGCATCCTCAGTGAATTATAATTACCTAGATTTTATTTGATTGATTTATAGTTTCATTTTGTGTTAATTTTTGGTAATTTTTATATTTGATTGATTGGTTTTGCTGCTTTGAGCGGCTGTTTGGCTGGTGAGAAAATGTGTGATAAATTGTTGTATCTTCAATGAATTATGATAGTATAGCAATGACTTGAACTACAGGATAACAATAGAGAAACATTGTGGAGTCTGGTCTTTTGAATACACGTCCAAATGATTAATCTCTTTTGTTACTACATGTGGATTAATAATTGTGCGACTCTCTATGTTAGGATTGGTATATGGGAACCTGACTGGTGTTTCAAGGACTACCTTGAAGACAGACATTCTCTATTTGTTTCGAGATTTTAATTTGACTCCTCAAGATATCAGAGTTAACTACAATCAAGCTTTCTTACCAGGCTCAATGTAATTTTTTCCTTGTTACTGCATTTTGATTGGGAGTTTTTATATTTAGTAAAAAATGATGCTACGAAGGCAATAGCAAATTAGTATTACCATATTTAAATAGAGATCTTATTTTTTCTTCTTCTTTTGATCAGGGTGATTCAATTCCCTTCTCTTCGAGCCTTCAATCAAGCGACTACGGTGTTAAGAAGGAAGGGTAACGTATATCAGTTGCAAATGGTAATACCATCATTATTTATTTGCATTCTAGTACAGATTAAAGTTTCAAATGCTCATCTAACTACACACGCTTATCATATTTGATCCCGGACTAATTTTTTTTAATCATAATTGATCATTGTGATATTTGATCTTATCACTTAGTGTCCCGAAATTCTATCTATTGATGAAATAATGAAATATAACTTTTATTTAGTCTCATATATTTTGCACATGCTCTTGGTTAATAGAGGTAAAGGCATTTGTATTTGGGGTTAAACGAAAATTAAATGCACATTCTTTCGGGCATGGGTGATCAGGTGGTGAGACTAAACAGGACAAAGATCAAAAGTGATTTAAAAATAACTGGGAGATCAAATATGATTGAGAAGTGTATAGTTGAGTACTATTTATAATACACCCTTTTAATAGTGCTGCCGTCTTCTTAAAAAGCTATTTACCATTGACAAACTGTGTTCCATGTGATACCAGGAAAGGCGCTCTTTTTGGGATATTCTTAGATCCTATGATGGAACAACTGTAAGTAGAAAACTTCTTGTTCATGTAGTAATTGTGCTTCTTTCAACTTTAATATTGACATGGAACTTTTTTCTCATTGGCTTTCCTGAATTTGGTAATCACTATCTTGAATTAGTAAACCTAAAGTTGAGGTTGTTAGGACCATGCTATAGAAAAATTTGTTTGTTCTTAATTCTGTCCACATGCTAAACTTGTGTGCACCATGAGCATAAAACGGTCCGGTAACTGACTTGTAAAGAATATTATACATTCTACTGCATCTATTTACACAAATAAGAAACTAAACATATTTGGATCTTTGCAGTCAGATATGATCTATTATTCAATATCTACTTTTGAAGTCGACCAAAGTCGAAAGGAGCTATGGACTTTATTTTATTGAAGTACATGATATTTGTTTGTGCATTTCCCATATTATAGGTTGTTCCATAAAAAAAATTATGGACATAGATTGGTGAAAATGAAATGCAGTTGTCCAAGGGACAGTCTGGACTGTATATTAAGTGCTTTCTAGCTGCCCTGAAGAAGATATTATATTATTATGTCTATAGATGAAGCTATTGTGTGTGTTTGGTTGGGATTAGTTCAAGTAAATGACAAATAAGTGAATAACAGTGAATGAGGAACAAATGAGCTGCTTTATTATGTGGCTGAATGGTTACAAGTAATTAAGAGATTAGAACAAGAAAAGTTCTATCGATGTGATAGACTCCAAAAGGAGAGAAGAGAACATCAGAATGAGATAGGATAGGATGGAAGGATAGATTAAATTCAATCCGAATACTCCATGCTTTATTCCTAGCTGCAGCTCCATTTAAATAGGACTCGTAGATCAAGTGGTAGTCCTTGAGATAATGAGGACTCTTCCTTATTCTACGGTGACCCTTGTTTGAATTCCTGGATAAGAAATTTTCCGTTTGAGTATTTGAGTCTTCCGAGTTTGAATCTTCAAATTCTTGATCTTGCATCTCCAGCTCATTTGAATTCATAATTGAATCTGCCTGACCTTGTATGGAGGCTTCTTTATTTGCCCCTGTCATCTTGAGCCCATTACAGATCAACCATGCAGACAGGTCCGTACCAGTGTTTTGGTCTTTGTAATTTCTTTCTGATGCTTCGATTCATTTGTGCATGCTTGAGGATAGCCGTTTCCTCTATGTATTATTATGGAGGAGAGTAAGTGCACTACTTAGATCTTGGAAGTCCTAAAATTGAAGCCAAAGAAGGCTGTATCTCATTACAACACTATTTTGTGATTCTGCTTGAGCAAGAATGTTGTGAAATGCCTTGATTATCTGTCTTTGAACCGAACCTCTTGCATTTCGAAGATGAATTTTGTTAACTACTATGTCTACGTGTAACGGTGTACAGTTACACACATCTTATATTAGCTTTCTTTTGTCAGGTCTGTATACGCGGAGTTCCTCAAAGAGCTTTGCTGGATGATATAGAGCGCTTCTTATCTGGTTCTGAATACGACGCTTCCTCTATTAAGCTGTTAACCAGGTCAGTGTCAAGTCTTGTGCACTGTACTTAACTACTTTTCTGTGGTCTTGTTCTCGTATATGACTTCTTTAATGTCCAAACTACTGTCTCAGGGGCGCACCTCCGAGATTAGTCAGATTAGCAATGGTTCAGTACCCTTCACAGCTTCAGGCAATGAATGCTGTCATAGCTAAGAATAGTGGCTTCATTCTCGACCAGCAAATCTCGATGTTTCCTCTACAATAATTATCTGCTCCTCTTCCCGATCTTGTCTTGTTCGGTCTATTAATTAAAGATGTGAACTAACTGAATTGCATTTTCTCGTATGGTAAGAGAAATATTCAACTTGAAATTTCTTGGAGACATTTTTTTAGGCAATAGATTATATGCTCGAAATGTATTTAATGTTATTTTTTGGGGTAGGAGCAAAACTTGTCATGCCATTGCTATATACATTTGTTTGTGCTTGGTACATGACCGGGCAATATGAGTCGCGAGCCTTAAATGGGCCAGGCCAAAAAACCATGCGTTCTTAATTGTTTATCTACTTTTCTAATAAGGAACTTTTTATCGAACCTACATGTTCTGTTAAGTGGTGGAGTAGGTTAGTACAGTCGAAAAATAGCCCTTAAGAAAAGGTGTTTTTTTGTTCGTCTGTTTAGTCTTTGTATTCATGCTAACCATTTTGATTTGATATTTGGTCATTTGGAGGACAAGGAAATTAGTGATCTTAGGCACAAGATTATGAGCTCTACAATGTTGAAAATTTGATATCCAGTGTGTGTTCACTTCTCTCTGTTCCTTGATGGAGATTTTAGCGTACCATAATCCTCCGAATTATCCTTTTAACAAAAACAATGTAAATGAAACGTAACCTAACCTCTTTGTTCTAATGAACTCAATTCAAATCAATCTCAAAGATACAAAACTGATTCCGGAGATGGAATACTACTGGGATTTGATTTATTTGAAATAATGTCATCGAACGAAATAGGCTAACATGAACAACACTGCAAGGTATTACCAACATATGCCTAGACAATATGTACGAGTTCCGACCTCTTTTGAAGGGCATTTTGGTATTTTCACTTCAAAATAAATTGAATATTTTGTATCAAAATTATTTCCGGCTAGAGTTTGAAGGTTAGAAGTTATAAATAGTTGTTCCGAACCTTCTGTCTTCCAAAAGAGAAACTAGGGTTTCTTTGTGATTTTATTCTTCAATGTCGATTCTATCAAGAATTGCACAAAAAACCTAGCATATATCTCAATATGACAATCTTGTTCTTCAATTATCCATTTACAACCGGAAAAAAAGGTACATCTCTTGACATTTCCAAATGTATTGCAAGTAACAAGTTTACAAGCAAAACAAAGCTTCCCAAACAACCAAAGTACAGCATTGTCAATCTTGAATTAACCTTTCAACTATAAATCTAGAATACCCAAATTTTGACTAGCCTTTTTTGGCAAGAAAAATCATTACAATTTACAAGCCATTTGTTTGCATATAAGAAACAAAATATTTCGGCAAGTCGCTGACTACACTTCCAGTATCTCATGGATTCTATTTCTCGGCTTTCACATTGGAGCCATACGTCTTCAGAGCCTTAGCAGAGCTCCTCAACCCGCTATCCTTTACTGTGCTTCTTTTTGCGTCCCCGGGAATGACTTACACTTTTCTTGTTTTCTTTGTCAAAGGGCTTCTCCTTTTTCCCAATAATCTTCAGAGCTAAAGCTTTCAGAGGAACCGTAACATCCATAGGTAAGAGCACATCTTCCAACTCATGCCATTCAAGATCTTCGAAGTCGCCATCTTCATACTCCACCCTATACCAGCCTGATTCTTTGTCAAAATTAGTCACAGTTCCGTGATAGTATTGGTTCCCAAACAATTTCTGAACTTCTCTTCCTTCCAACCATTCTCCATAACCCGTGTTTCTTTCTGGTTGGGAGTCATCAAGAATGTTATCTTGAACTGGTGTGCTGTCACTAGGGGATACATCGGGCACTCCATTGATGACAACAGCAGGTTCTCCCGGTAACTCGAAAACCCCTGTCGATGGAAACTCGGATCCCTCTTCATATCTTGGGTTTGCCATTTGAGTGGTCCTTCTCAAAAAAACTTGTTGAAAGGGCTAACGATCTAGAAAAATAAGGAAAATACTCCGCATATTAAAACTCTAAAATGCTACATGATTTGTAATATTACACGATTCCAACATATTCATTACTCATTTACTCCTTTCTATGTAATATACATAATTATTCGATGAGATAAAAAAATTAAGCATAACCGAAGAGTATAACGGAAACAAAACTAGCTTCCAATACATTAAATGGCATGCCAATTATTTAAGGAAGCAGTAAATTAAATTCCATATTTTCCATTACCCAATCTCCAATCTTTAGTTTCCATGTCCGAAACCGTAAACATATGTCTGAATCTCTAGTGGCTGTAAACAATCAAACACTAACTGAAACAAAACTAAATGGCATGCCAACTGTTCCAAGGAACGGTGAGATCAACATAAAATAAATTCCACATTTTCCATTCCCCAATCTTCACTCTTTTGCTTTTATGACCCAACTCTAATCATATGTCTGAGCTGTAAATAAACAACCCACAATACTTAGACAAACCCGACTTCCGAAACATAAAATGGTATGCCGCAGTATAATCAAAATAAAATAAATTCCATATTTTCCATTTCCCAATATTCACTCTTTTATTTCTGTCCTAAACCCTAATATTCAAACTCTATAACTCTATAACTGAAACAAAATTGACTACTGGAACATATAATATTATGCCAGCTATTTCAGGAAGCAGTAAGATCACAATAACTTCCATTTCTATGTCTTCACTCATTTGTTTCTATGTCGCAAACCCTAATCATATGTCTGGATCTCTAGTGGCTGTAAGGTTAATAGATATGTAGATTTTTATTCTTCCATACCTATATACTACACATTGTTCACAAATACAGTTGAGCAAACACTAAACCAATCCATTCAAGTAGGGCTAACACAAAGTGATTGCTCATGAACCATTTCATTTCAACTTTTCAACAGAAATTGCTTCAAATCTTCATTACAAATCAACATAACCATTCAAGTTGGGCTAAATTGTAAGGCAAAGTGATTGCTCAAAACCATTTCATTACACCATTTTCCCAACAAAAATTCCTTCAACCATACTTTATAATCAAACAATCAACAAAATTAGACCCAGTCTCACTTCAATTTTTCATGAAAAATCAACATAACCATTCAACTAGGGCTAATTTGAACACAGAGTGATTGCTCAAGAACCATTTCATTTCAACTTTTTTCCAACAGAAATTGCTACAACCACACTTCAAAATCAAACAATTAACCAAATTTGAGTCGACCACACTTCAAATTCATAACAACTCGACATAACCATTCAAGTTGGGCTAATTTAACATAGTGATTGCTCAAGCACCATTTCATTTCAACAGCTTTTCAACAGAAATTGCTTCAACCACACTTCAAAATCAAAAAATTAACCGAATTCGAGTCAACTACACTTCAAATTTTCATGAAAAATCAACATAAGAAACAAAAAGTCATGGTTTCTTCAGTACATACCATCAAGCTAAGCAGTCTCCAGAGTCCAGAATCAACACAATCTCCACAAATTGGTCAGTGCAAACGACAGGTCGCAACTAGTCCGATACTCCACAGAGCTTAATCGTCGCCATAGCGCTTCTTCTTCAAGTTTCACTGAACTCTGTTTCTTGGTCGATTGGTGCGAAACTGAAACCCTAGAAAGCAACAGATTCAGATATAAGAGCCATTACAGTTTCTTCTTAGAGTCTTGAGTTTCAATACGATGTTCCCAATTTCACAGCAGATTATAAATACACAAACGACGCCGTTTCATGCTGAATATGGAGCTTTTGGTCGTCATCTCCGAGACTGCAGCTTTATTAATGGCGAGAAATTTCAGCCATGACACATGACTCCATACAATTACGACATGAAATCTGGTTGAGCTTAATTGTGTCCCTGTTAAAAGTTTTGATATGTGACTTGATATAAACACGGTATGCTTTGAATTCAACTTGTGTCTGTGCTGACTGCTGACTAATTCAATATGTTTAGTTAACCGTTTCAAAATAGCATTTTGAGTAGAGAGAATGATCCTTATTCCTCGTGCACACTGAGGATTTTTTTATTAGGATGAGATTTTCTTGTTAACGCTTTGATTACTGATTACTCGAGGTGTGATGAGTTGGGATTTGTAGAAATCACGTTGGATATATAAGACGCGTGATAGAAGAGTATAAAGTGAAAATGTAACATCATATGAATAGATTTGATTTTGAATTTGGCTTAAAGATTACCCGTTTATGTTATCTCCTTTGTGGTTCTAGCCTGCTTGCGTAAGGACAAGTTTGCAGTGATTCACGTATAAAAGAAAAACACATATACATGAGAGGATATTCAATTTAAAGGGCATCTGATTATACAAATTTAGATATGATCACATCATATGTCGTAAAATATTATTGTCGGAGGCAAGTTATTTTTGTTGAAGTAAAAATTTGTTGACGACGATGACAACAAGAAAAAATTGATTATGAATCGTGGATGAATAATAAGAACAGGTTAAGTTATAATTCATTCAAACTCTTTAATTTAGATGAATAACAAGAAAAGTGGAAGACTTAACGTGTACTCAAGATCTTGGGATTTACATGACTAAAAAAAAGTCCTCTCCTTTTCTCATTATCCATATGTGCATATAGTGGAAAGCTTATATATATGCTATATTGCTATGGAGTATGGACTTCCACTACAAGACTTGCTTTTCTTTTTTTAATTTTTTTAACCATCCATGGTCTTAATCAAAACCTTGAAACATAAAGAATTTATGTGCTCACCATCTTTAGCTTTTTACCATTTTTTTTCCTCATTACACTTTAACTCTTTATTACTCTTTTTGTATATAATTTGTTGCAACTTTTTGTCTCTTTTTTGCATTATTTTAGGTGCAAAATGTTTGCTTGAAGTTAAAGCATCCAATGACATTGTTGAGGACAAAGGTATGGTTCTTATCTATAATGTGGTCGAGTGGTCGGTGCCTAGTCTTGACAAATTGTTTTGGGTGTTGCAAAATATTACTATTTTGCCATTCAAAGGGAGATTGTGTGCACCCACCAATATGCCATCATTGATTTGCTCAAAATTCCCTCAAGATCCAAGATTGATTATCATTTCAAGAAGAGAGATCACTCACTTTTATGAAAATATTGCAAATTGGGGATTATTATTTTGATACGGGTTGTTTTCAAAGAAAATATATTAATGTCGAGTGTCACGTTTTTTTGTGTTGAGAATTTGAGTTTGATTTGTATTTTTAATAAAGTTGAAATGAACAGTAAGGAAGATGGAGAGCAATAGTCTATTAATTGCAGGCTCGGTTGCAAGGTTTGGGAGGGCCTTTGTTCAATTGTTTTATGGCATATTTGGTTGAGTCGTAATGAGCTCATCTTTCGGCCCGGATGCTAAAGGGACGGTTTTGCGCATTCAAAGTTTTAGCTTGTCTTTGATTTCTTGTATAGACAACTCTTTTTTAGTTAACTTTTCATTTAACGCTTGGATTTTTTATCCTCTCTCGTGCCTGAGTTGAGTTTCAGATTTTTGCTTTGTAATTTTATTTGGAACTTCGGGTTAGATAATAAAGGTACCGCTATCTTATAAGAAAAAAAAGTGTAACGGGCCGAATGTAGGTGACGCAGAAGTTCACCCAGATCGATAAAAAATGCAACACACTTAAATGCGAAAGTGTGCAAAAAGATATAGATGGTGCGGAAAACTATCGGAGACACGCACGAATCAGCCCAAAGGAAACATTAATATGCATTGTTTGCAAACAGCACAAATGACCTCGTTCTTGCAAGTCCAAGCCTAATGAGTTGTGCGAAAGCTTTAAAAACTGCACTTCAAGTCTTTAGGCCGTTGCAAGAAAGGATTTCGGCACCTTTCTGTAACAAAAAAAAAAAAAAAAAAACTGCACTTCAATATTTAACACATTTCGTACTATTTAATATTTATGAAGTATTTTAAAAACATAGAAATCGAGCAATTCTGCCCCTTTATGAGAACTCTAGAATTGTAATGAAATTTGAACGGTTTGCTAATGTTGTAGAATTTTCTAGATGTAAAATTCAAATCATAGATTGTGAATTTGTATTTTAAAGTTTAGACGCACATTTGTAGTATAAAAGGTTGAGAGATTCATTCGCTTAAACGACTTAAGAACTTATAAACATTTACTTGAATGCAAAAAGTTTTATGTTCAAATACAATTGGCTTTTACTCTTTGTATTTGCTGTTTGCTTTTGCTCACTTAGAGTTAATGGTGCAATGTTTAATTAGTAATTGAACTTGATATAAACTATCGAACATCGTTAACGTCACGTTTGATAAAATTTGTTCAAAAGTCGACATATAAGTTTCATAATTATGAAATGTACTGATAAAATTACGCAAACTATGCTAAATCTTGAAGCTTATTTTCTCTAATATAACTTATTTTCAATCGAAATATTAACGACGCCACCGACCTACAAAATGACTATTAAATGTTAGAGTTAAATTGTAATCTTGGAAGACAAGGTACAAAGGAAAGTTGTGAACAAATGTAATGATTGTGGGAGGTAACAAAAGAAATAAATATAAGATTACAGTTTGAATAAAAATGCTAAGCAAAATTAAGTGTCGCACGATTATTTAGTAATCGATCATGTGAAATACTATCAAAACAAGTCGTTGTGTTAGATAAAAATTGTCCAAAATTCTATATATTATTTTCATAATCATTAGCATATGCAAACTATAACAAATATAAAAATAAATTTTCTCTTGCATCAATTATATATTTACCACCATAACGTTTTGTCGGTCGCTCAATTACGAAACCTATCCCTTAAGGATTAGGAATCAATAGGGTTCCTTACATGCAATGTGCAAGGTGTGAAAGTTGGAATTAGGAACAATAATAGAGTTTGTATAAGAGGGGACAAGAGAATGGATCCATGAGGATGGAGGTGGTGGTGTGGATATGATTGGAATTTTTCTTTTGATTTTGTGTTTGTTTGGTTGTTTAAAGAGGAGAAGCAAATAGTTGTGGAAGAAAATGAAAACAAAGGAGGTGCCAAATGTGCTTGAAATGGACATCTACTTGTGGACAAACAAAGCCTACCATTTGTTTTTCCATCCAATCCATTTTCTACTAAATTCTCTCAATTTTGATCCACAAACAACACCTTACCCACCAAGTTCTATGCATCACCAAAACAATATCTCCTCCTCTCTAATGAATAGTTATGTTCTTGGTTGTTTTTCTTTGAGCCAACCATTTGAGAAATTTGAGAAAATATCATTCCATCCTAAACTAATTAATCAAAATTATAGTATCATAGGATATTTGTGCTTTCCTCTTCCAAATTACTATCTAATTATACTATAAGAAAAACCTTGAAAAATGTTTCATTTGGGTTCCCAACTATTTATTTAGTCTTAAATCGGTACTTAATTTACTTTTTGTTTTAATTTGTTTCTCCTACTACACTATTTTGTTTCAAATTGATCAAGTCCATGACGGTGATGTCAAAATAGCTCGGTTGACGTAACAATTTTTTTTTAAAAAAATTCATTGTAACCACGCTTAAGTGAGCTAAACTTTTGAAATCAAAATAACATAATTTGAGATTAAATTTGAACCATATAAATAGTTTGAAACCAAATTGAAAGGAAAAATCAAATCCAATACCAATTTGAAACAAGATGAATTTAAAGAAATGCAGTTCGAATTTCGAATATTTGTAAGTTGGGGCCGGAATTGTAACTCTGATAAATAATGAATGACATGCTCTATTTCCTTTAAAATGGTACAACTATTACCGGAATATTAATATTTGTCTTAACGAACTATTGAACCACACAATTAAATATAATGGTCAAATTTTCTCCTAATCTCTCCATTTCTCATAATTTATCAATTTACTTTTCACTAATTGAACTCTTAATATCAATTAAAAACACTTTACTCTATAACATAAATAGTTGTTAGACCGACAATTTAATTTTAATGCCAATAAATATATTAAATAGAACATGCTTAGTAACGATTACGTACTATTCTATCTTTTTTTTACTTGTTACAAGCACTAAATAATAATTTAAAAAAAAAATGTCTTGTACGATGGAGGGTTTTGTTTGTTGGATTGTTTCATATATTTGATGATCTAAATTTTATTCAGAATCTGAATTTTGTTTTGTTTCCTGTTATTTTTGTTTTTGCGTTTATTGTTTTTTTTTTCAAAAAAATTAAATGAGCTACACAACAGGGGTAGCTCTCCCCTTTTAATTCAAACCTCATCCCACCCGACGCAATGAGATTTGAACCCACGACCTCCAACGAGCAGATGTGTGTTTTGACCATTGCGCCACTCCCTAGGGGCGCGTTTATTGTTCTGTATGGAAGATTGATTTTGTTAAATATGTTTCAGTTTCTGTTACAAGGTTTCTTCATTTTTACCATTTTTACTGTGTTTTTTTTTGTTGTTGTTGTTTGTTGGTCTAAATTGGGTTTTTTTGGTCTTTTGTCAGCCATCTTCACTGACCAATAGTTGAAATTTCCAAATTTTTATTTTTGTAAATGGTTTTGTTCATTCAAGACTCTTTCTATGATATACTACCTCCGTTTCATATTAAATGTCGTTTTAGAGTTTTTCACACATATTAAG
>JAYMTF010001465.1:0-23290 GCA_036897485.1 Pelargonium nanum | reverse complement strand
TTGAATAGAATATTTTAAATTAAAAAGAGTTGAACTAATAAAAAAAACATAGTATTTCAAATTGTATAGAGGCAATTAATTTTGATTCTATTCTTTGAAAAATAACCAAGTTAATAAAAGTTTGACTTTAATCTAGGAAACTCAAATTTATAAACATAAGAAACAAATGAAATGAAATTCAAATTATACTATTCATTAAAAAATATATTTTCAGATACAATTCAAATATAAAAAAATCTTGCATCAAAAAATAAAAAAATCTCATCAATAAATATTATAGCCATTTTTATTTATTATATGATATTATGAGTTGAAAGAAAAAGGAAAGTAGCATTGGGGGCAAGGATGCGATATAAAGATTCTTTGGGGGCAAAAAGTGTGAAATAGCAAAAGATTTAAATACATAAAAATTGGTGATTTCACATTTCTTCCAGTTTTCAATCAAGTCCCTTTCTTTTTTCAACCCCAGGCAGGACCAGAGTTCAACGAGAAGAGAGAGAAACAGCTTCATCGGAGGAAAACCAAACCCTAGGAGACACATCAAACTGAGCTTCGATTCCCACCTCCTCACATCGCTTCGTGCATTGCATTTCAAAGATCCTCCATTTTCAATACCATTCGCAGAGGTTAGCTTTTTCGTCTTTTTTTCTGTTTCCGTTTTCTTTTTCCACAAAATCAATCTGTTTCCGATTCCGATTAATTATTGGAATCGGTATTCATGGCCGGTTTCTGGATTCCCTGTACCGCACATTTCGGCTCCCTGTATCGCGGAATCGAGTAATTTTGTTTTCTAGGGCTTGCCTTTTCTGTTCCAAGAACTGTGGGTTTAATTTCGTTTTTTGCATTCTTGTTGTGGTTTGTTTGGGAGCTGGGAAAATGTGGGAAACGAATAGAAGTTGAAAAGTTTGAAGCTTTTCTGACCCTAAAACCAAGTTTATGGCCTCCTCTTAGACTGATGCACCATATTTTTTGTTTGCTTTGGGCGTACGATTCACATTTTGATTTTTTTTCCTTTTCTTTCTCAGAAACCCAAAAGTTGTATGATTTATGTGCAATTTCCAGCTCATGGTGTGTGAGAATTTGAATTAGTATCTGCACAGTTCCTTTCTTTATTTGTTTTTCAGCTTCTGTTAGATTTGTTGCTTCTCTCAATTTAATTATGAACAAGGATTTGATCAATGCAACTATGGTCTGAGAAAAGAAATTCGCGCATAAACTTTTCTGGGGGTGTATGCATATTGGTGCTGGTGTGATGGATGTTTGAAAATACTTGTTACCGTTTTATGCTATTTCAAATTTAACTTGACTTGGTATCAAAGTATTATACTTCACGTTTCTTCTGTTGCGACATCATTTCTTTTAAAAATCAGTGAATTTTGTTTTATATCAGAGCGATTGTAATTTCTGAACCCATGTTTTCATTTTTTACAGGTATTGGTTGTGCTTAGTCAATGGCTAATTCCAAATCAAACATCAGAAACATGTACTCTGGAAAGCATGCTTTACTTCCCCCCAAAAGTCCATTTCCTAGTATTTCTCCGGCGTATGTTGATTATGTCCCAAGTTTTCCAATTGGATCAAAAGCTGTTCAGAAGCCTAGAGAGGGGAATGCTCACCAACGCACTTCCTCAGAGAGCTTTCTCATAGAAGAGCAACCTTCTTGGCTAGATGATCTTCTTAATGAACCAGAGACACCTGTGCGCAGGGGAGGTCATAGACGCTCATCAAGTGACTCGTTTGCATATGTAGATGCAGTAAATGCTTCCAACACAGATTATGCAACTCCGGATGACTACAAGAACAGAAATATATCCTGGTCTCAAGAATTTGATCACTACAAAGATGCTCGAAATGCTGCTTTTTATGCTGAAGCAAACTCGATAAAGCAAAAGAATAGGCCATGGGATTCATCCAGGAGTCATCCAAGCAACTTACCTTCTGCTAGGGATAATATGATTCTTCAAAGTACAGGATCACCAGCGACACCACAGGAGGCAGATGGGGTTCCATCTACAGCCAGTGAAAAGCAAGACCTCTATGAGTCCCATTCACATGATGCAAAAGCTTTGTCTGAGAAAAAGGATATTTCTCATGCTAAGTCTTCTGCATCTGATCCAGATACAAAACGTGCCAAGCAGTATGTTATTGATCCTACTATTTCACTACCTGCACTTATATATGTTGTCTATTAGTTACTAAACTGACCATGCAACTTTTGGGGTTCATTTAACCAGCTGCTTATATGTGTTGTTGTATATATCATTTGGACACCTTTGACTCTTGAATAAAGTTAGCTGCTACTGATGTTATTTTGAACTACATTTTCATTGTTTCCTTAGCTTTTTGAAGTTTGGTTGTATAGTTAGTTGTTTTGTCTGTTATGTTCATTACTTTGATCTCTAGAGATGTTCACTATTTTTGTCAGTGCATTGTCTGAAGTACAACTTAGATTTTTCTAAATAATGTTATCTATAAAGTGGAAGACAGAATGAGAATGGTTTTTTCATACTCGAACTGCAAAGCAACCAATCTTGCCGATGTTCTAGTCTGAAGAATTAATGATTTCTAGTAGACTGCTCGGTTTCCATCGGGCAGCCATTTGAATCATGTTGGAATATGTTACTGATTTGGGGACACGTATAAATTATTTGTTCAAGTCAGATTGCTCTGTTACTGGTTGATATTTGTAATGCTAATCAAGACATTACTAGTAATGAAATGTGCTAAGTTAAAAGAAAAGGTTAGCTAATTGTGGAATGGTTACATGCAATATAGCTGATAGTATAACTTGAAATGCTTCTGATGCAGGCAATTTGCTCAAAGGTCACGGGTGCGGAAGCTCCAATACATTGCTGAGCTGGAAAGGAATGTGCAAGCTTTACAGGCACGAATACGTAGAAAGCTAAATTGCTATCATTTTAACATTGTTATCATTTCATAATTGTGGATTAGGTAATTTTAGGGGAAATAAGTTATGGTGCTAATTCCTTACATGTTCAAACAGGCAGAAGGTTCTGAAGTTTCAGCTGAGCTTGAATTTCTCAACCAGCAGAATCTTATTTTGAGCATGGAGAACAAAGCCCTGAAGCAACGTTTAGAAAGTTTAGCTCAGGAGCAGATCATTAAATACTGTAAGTTTTCTTTTCTTTAATAGTTATGCGGTTGACGATTCATATTTCTTTCTGCTTATATTGCTTAGGCATCTAAATTTGTGAGCTTAATAGTAACTAGTTGAAGAAGGTAGAGCACGTGTTATATTGGAACTGAGTTAATTTCACACACTAATTCATTGCAGAGTGGTAATAGAATAAGTGAATAACGTTATGGAAGCTGTAAGGATGAACCAATATTTATGAATTGGCACATTGTACACTGATTCTCTTTTTATGAGAGACTTTGTTGGAACAGCATATACACAATCATTGGATCTTGATGTAAGAATCATGATTTGGTTGCCGTGTTTATTTATTTATAATTTATAATATTATAGGTTTTACTCAATGTTAGAGAATGGGAAACATCAAGAATCCCCTTCTAAGGTCTTAGAAACATCTCCGAATAAAAAGTTGCATTTATGATAGAAATTCTCAGTAGGCATGCTGCTGCATTTTACTGGCTCCTTAGTTGTGTCACATTCATTGGTTATTAAAGTTTCCTTTTGAACTACCACAGCTATAAGCAGTGCTTGACGAGTTTTCAGTGCTAAAAGTTCAGGTGTCCTGTTAGATGTATTGGCTCTTGATTTTTCCTGGTTTAGTTCTGTTATCACATGTGCATTAGAAAATCAATAAGGATCACAAGGCTGATCTATCCAAATGTAGATCACTTATGAAATTGTTTTTGTATATTTCTATGTTGTGAGGGAACTAAAATATAAATAGCTTTTCTCAGTGGAGCAAGAGGTATTGGAGAGGGAATTAGGAAGGCTACGATCCTTGTTTCAGAAGCAACAACAGCCACAACAACCACAACAGCCATCATCTAGCCATCGACGCAGTAGCAGCAGAGACCTGGACTCCCAATTTGCAAACCTTTCCTTGAAGCACAAAGACGCCAATTCTGGTCGTGACCCTGTAAGTGGTCCTCTACGCATTTAGAATGATGATACAGCCGAAGCTGTGCCATGTCCGTCTTTTGCCTATTCCCATGTTTTGCAGGACAAAGCCGAGCTCCTCCATTCTTGAAGTGCTGCTCTCTTTGCCTGTTTGTGCATTTTAGTTTATGCTGTTTCTCTCCCTTGTCCCTTTGTTAAATTATTATCTCGTGCACCTGGTGGTCACTACCTGAAAATTATGTTTCAGGCAGGTGACTCACCGGAGGTGGTAAAGTTAAAACTGATCTATGTTCCACTCTTCTGTATTCTGTAGTCATCGTTAATTCGCAAAATTTATTTGCAACATTTCATTTCTTAGGAAATTCAAAGTTCCCATCTGGAAACCCAACTAGCAATGCTTTGTGGTGAGATGTCAAGTCTCCTGTAAAATGTGTTGAAATGAAATTGATGGTCCTTCACTTGTTGGTTATGATCAGAAATTGAATAAATTTATGTTTCACTTTTGTTGATTATGATCTTCTGCGTGTTACATTTCATCTCTGCTTTTGTTTCCAAGACTATAATTGATAACTGATAAGAGCCCTATTTTCAAGTATTGACCTTAGGCTTTGTTTGAGTTGTCTACTTATAATTCATCCATCTCAAAATGAATGTTATATTTTCATTTTCATAAAAACTAAGACGTTAGTGTGGTATATTTACTCTTGTATTTTCATGATCATAAGATCATGTGTTAACGTGATACTAATTTATTATAAGGATAAGGATATTATAGAAATTTAAGTATAATTAACTAAAAAGGAAATAAGGCATTCATTTTGAGACAAAATTTAAAGAGAAACATGACACTCATAAGCATGTAGAGAATAAAATATTATTTTTAGGTAAACTTCCATCTAGAAGAATGTTAAAAAGAATCATGTAAAATTAAATTGTTAGAAAAAATTGTGTAAAATTAACTCTATAGTTAGAAATTTATTAAATTATTTTAAAGTATATTGAATAGGGATTGAGAATTCTAAGCCAAGATTTATATGGCTTAGGCTACGCCATTAATGAGATGATACACCTCATTAAAAAATTTGGATCCGGGCGGGTCGCTCTGCTCCCACCAATTCACTTAGGTGGGTATGAATGCAAAAGTTTGGATCCGGGCGGGTCGCTCCGCTCCCACCAATTCAGTTAGGTGGGTATGGATGCAATTTAATGAGTGTCATCACCTCATTGATTTGGCTTAGGCTAAGCCAAAAATTTATTGACTTAGATTCCTTATTCTCTATTGAATATACCAACAGTTGGTCGTCTTATTCATCTTAGTGATTAATCTTTTAAAGTATACAAACATTAAGAATTAAAAAGAGATTGACCGATATCTCATTTGTGTTTCGCCTAAGCCTGAGTTCAATGCATATTGGTTTCCTGTCAACCCTATTGCACATTTTATATTTTGGTTGTTCTATCGTCGTTCTCGCTACAAGTTCTTAATGATTTACAGAACATAAGGGTATACAAGTAAATTTATCTTAATCACTTATATCCTGTGGAATCTCAGTATGTTGACAATTCTTGTGAGAATCTCTCATGTGAGAGCTCTTGCAACTAGATAATGTTTGCAAGTTGCTCAACAACTGAACGTCAATAAATAATTTTATTTATAGACGTTCCTACGTGACGGTGACCGCAAGAGGTAAGTAGAGTAACCAAACATACGCCCAATAAAATAGAACAAAAAAATGATCCTTTTTCATGTTTCATGAACAAAGTTCTAATTCACACCCTAAAATTTACATATTTTTCAACAGTCCAACAAGTGAAGAAAGATCATATGAATTGGTAAAACAAAACAAAATTATTGCTAATATTTCCATAAATTCCTGCAACTGCAAGTACAAAACTACCACACAAAACTGTCTGTCTCTCTGTCCTTATGGAAACAAAAGAATCTAGAATGCATAAAAAAAAAGGCTCAGAATAGCAGTAAGAGCAACAACAATGCTAATGAGAAATGACCTAAACAAGGCCTAACTGAGATTCTGCAGCCACTATTAGGCAGTTTTGGATACTCATCTGGTGGTGGCATCACACACTCATCACCATTAAATGATATTCTTCTTGGAAATGCCCATCCTTCTCTGAATGTGAACATCCCTTCATCTTTATGAAACAACATCTCAGTTTGAACAAATCCATCCCTCCCCGCCGTCAGCAGCAAATCATTGTAGTACTTGATTCCCCAAAACATCACACTATCATCTGATAAAAAACCATTTTTACAAGCCAAATTCAGTGTAACAATCTATAGAAGTCATGTAACGATCACATTGACTTGTTGAGCGAAGAATTAGGATTAACTTACTGTAAGACCCATGCTGATTGAGTGTCTGGTGGTTGAAGCTGAAAACTTGTACAAGACTACGCACATTGGGGTGTTGGACCTCCAAGTTCCATTTTGAGTAGTTCATTGCGTAGTTTAGGTTTTGGATTGTGATCTTTACGCGCCAATACTCTCTGTAACTTTCTTTCACGTGCCAGTGGACGCGTATAGGGCACAAGTGGCCTGTGCACATTACCATAGGCTTTGGTGGGTCATTCGGGTTATGTGGTAGTTGCAGTACTGGTGGAGTCTCATCAGACCTATAATTTAAGACAGCAAAGAATGGAAGCATATTTGAGTCTAAAACTAGTTTCCATTGGCCTAAAGAAGAGGGATTGTTTCAAGTGCGCGCAAAATATGATGTAAAGAAAGATGAGGAGGTAGGTCATACTTTACGCATTTGACTCCGGGTAGGTCTTGGCAGCCACAGCTACATTTGGTACAAGGGACAATGGTGCTGCTGTAGAATGCAGTTAAGGAAACGCAGCATGTTGGAACAGATGATGCTCGATGTTGAGTGTACATGCATGTCACGTTCCACGTTTCTGCGATAAACCCAACAGAAGAAATCACATTACTGAAAAGAGCATTTCATGTAATCTAACTAATATGATTCATGGCTCAACGAATGTCGTGTGCATAAAAGTCCTGTAATCGTTCCTGCTGTTGATCCTAAAGCTATCTATATCAGCACAGGACAATATATGAAAATGTCACCAGAAAAGGTTCACCAAATTGTCTGTCAAAGCTGTGTTAACTATTCTATCATGTCAACAGATTTTGACTACGGCTAATTAGAGACTTACTAAGAGCTTGTGTCCACCGGCGACCTTCATCATTGGTAAATCTGCTTGGAGGATTGACGGATAAAGGTTCTCCACAGGTGTAACCAGGAAGGCCAAGGTCGAAATTTGCTGCGGGTAAGTGCATATCTAATACTGATTTGTTCCCGACCCCAACACTCATTTGAAAAGAGGCAACATTCTTAGAAGGGTCTTGTGTCATGGAAGATAAAACCCCTCCCTTGCAACAATTCGCGCACTGCTTGTTATAAGGAGTTCCGGGCATAAGGTCAATAATCACAGGTCTAGGCTCACAACAATGAGGAAACGGCGCAGCATATTGAGAGCAGTTTCCTTGCATTGTAGTCTCACCTCCTTGCACATACCAGATCACCTCGTTGTGTAGCCAGTCCCAGCTCAACTTCCAACCAGGTGATTCTACGTGACGGTATAGCTGGTAGTTGAATATTGATACTGTAACCTGAAAATTAGCGAACAATACTAAATGACAACACGTAAAACAAAAGGAAATATCATGTAATGACACAAAACTTAGGAGCTGTTTTGTTGACTCCAATGATAAGAGCTACTGAAAATAAACTACATTGACCTAGTCGAAGAATACTTAGTGATTATCATGCAAATATATGCACGTAAAGAGGGGCGACAAAACA
The DNA here is from genome assembly GCA_036897485.1 of Pelargonium nanum. Classification (NCBI taxonomy): domain Eukaryota; kingdom Viridiplantae; phylum Streptophyta; class Magnoliopsida; order Geraniales; family Geraniaceae; genus Pelargonium; species Pelargonium nanum. The sequence goes on along the minus strand of JAYMTF010001465.1, from coordinate 15,406 downwards.
AAGGTTACTTGAAAACTCAACTATATTGTACTCGGGAAAATGAAAATCCAACTCTTGTACAACAAAATTTCATTACAAAACTTGGAAGTCTAATCCAGTAAGACATAAGCTACAATGTTGACACGTTCGCCAATTGAATCACACATCTGAGTTTGATGCTTATTCTGAGAATACTATACAGTGAGTGATATAATATAATCTCTCAATCTATACAATGAGTATCTCACTAAAATAGTAGTACACAGCTTCTCCAACCAAGCACCTGGTTCAAATCTTAACCAACCAAAGCACACCAAGCAACAAAGATCATAGGATTCTAACAAAAGCAGACCAAAAACACAAGCTCAATATCATGACCCATAAACAAACTTTGATTTTTGTGATCACAAAGCCACAATCTTCTATGGACTGGAAAGCATGATTTCTATGCTTTTTGGCCAAACAATGAGAGTTACTTGGAAACTGGGGACTTAAATTTACCAGATAAATGCATCAATCACTGACTAGAAAGAGAAAATTAAGATTAAAAATTTGAAGAACATGAGAAATCAAATTAAACAAAACAAAATATAATTTGAACTCACGTCATAAACACTTTCGTGCGTTTCCAAAATATCCCATTTGATAGTCACGTTTCCATTGGGATCCATCGAATCATATCCATCTGCATTAAAACCCCAAAATGAAAACAAGACATACACAATCTAATCAAAAACCCCAAATTAAATAGAGAACTAACAAAAAAAAAACATTTTTTTAAAAATGGTACTTACAAGAAGGTGAAATTGAGCAACCGATGGAGAAGAAAACCAAAATCGAGACCAGACCCATCGATCTTTGATCAATAAACAAAAACGGGTTCATTTCAAAAACCCCAAAGAAATAAAAAAAATAAAAAAATTGTCTTGCCCCCAAATTCAAATCCTCCGTTTCCTTCTAAAATTTTCTCGGAAAATTAAAAAAAAATGGTGTCTGGCTTGTGGGTTACAGTGAAGACTACACACACTGGTTCTTTCTGGACTGTTACAGTGTGAGAGAGAAGACAGCAATGTATCTAGCAAATACAACCGATTTTTTTCTCTCTCTAATTAAAGAGAAATGGAAATGAAAAAATTGAGTTTGTTTCTCTCACTAAAATTAATAATTAAAATGAGAATTTAAGGAATAAAATTTGCTATTAATGCGTTATTGAATTGAAATAGAGATATTGGGATTTTCCAAATTTGGATCATCGTCCTCGTTTCGAAGATTCACGCGTTCTCTGCTATTTCTGTGCCGTTTGGGTCTCACACTCTGTTTCTGTTTCCAACTCTTTTTCAAATTTTGATTTATTGCTTGACCTTCAAGCCTTCTCTCCTCTTTTGCTCTTCCTTTTTTTTTTTAAAATGATCTCCATATATTTTACTCTGACCAGTCAACCATTTTGAAAATGTCTGTTCAGATAATATTATTTAAATATATCATTTTTTCTAATATAAAAAAATTGATGTTAATAACATACATGTATACGTAGACATTAGAAGTGTAAAGTTCAAAGTTTCAAATTCAATAGAAAGATAATATTAATCACTTTAATCACAATTTTAGTGTTAGTTATATTTAGTAAAGATACTTTGTACATAAAGTTAACATTTTTTGTAAAAGTTATACACGTGAATACATCATTAATAAGATAATATTGATTACTTTAATCACGACACCCGCGTTTAAAATTTACTAAAGATACTTTTAACACACAAATATAGGAAGGATTTGGTACAGCTAATGTAACATTCTCTGTTATTTTTATAGTACACATAAGATAAGATGTTGCACCATGTAATTGGATTGCAATAAACATTGTGTTTGTCAAGCATTTATTACTTTTATTTGTAATTTGTTTTCTTTTTCTGAGAAACTGCATATCCATAAATGCATTGCAAGCATTTATTACTTATATTTGTTTGTTATTTATTTTAAAAAAAATCTATTAATGCTTTTTTGATGAATCCACTTGAAAGTGAAAAACCCTTGTTTAGATAATACAAACAAATTGAAGCCACCAAGCAACAATCCACATCACTCCAAATGGTTCTTCACAACTGGAAATGAACAAAAAGAGAAAGTAGACTAAACAATTCTGGGCAAATAATAGCTGTCAAATTAGTATCTATTTTAGGAGTAGCCATAAGGGAAGGTTTCATAGATGTGCCCTACAATTACATATAGCCAGCTCATGATGCATATTCTATAGAATCACATTCACATGAAACTGTTACTAAATTCTCATGTGTGCCGGCGGCGTCTTTTTGAATTGTCCTCTGCAAAATATTCCCATTTGTTATGATCCAGGGCACTCAGATCATCAAGTTCCGCGATGGACAGCAAGTACTGGGTGAGCTTCACGAGCTCGTTGTCACTGTCTCGGTTTGCATGAGCTTTCCTGAATGGCTTGATTACCAACCCATTTTGTGGGTTCATCACATAGTTTCTTCGCAAATCATCAAACATTATAGTGTTCTTGGAACTGTAGAACTGCATGTTTAGCATGAATCAACAACTATAGTTTCAGGATTTGAAAAAGAATGATGAGGATCCAATAAAATTAGAAACATATTTTTTTCCTAGAAAAAATCATTTTATTGCAGTTTTCATAACTGGAAACTTCTTTTTACCTCTCATGTTGGTTTTGTGCAAAATTATGCAATATATGAACATTGAAAATGAAACCAAACACCCAACATACCTGGGGAAATTGAGCCCAAATCAAGCCAAGTGGCTTACAATCAAAGATTCCACGAGTTTCTGATTGAACAGTGATCATTGCAAGATGATCTAACAGAGCGGTGATCTTGTAGTTAGGATTGTCTAGTACACCTAGCTGCCCCATCTTCAATTCAACCCATTTCATGCTGCAAAAAGGAAATAAAGTTAACAAGAGTGTTTAGTGGCACAAACATCACTGCTAAATTTCAAAATATACAATGAAGATCTAAAACAGCGCATTTAGCAAGTGAGTTCATAAAGCAAACCTCTAATAATAAGTGCACGGAATGCTCAACTATGGAGATAAATTGAAACAGGGCATAAAGTCTCAAATCGCATTAATAAGAGTTGAGTAACTTGAGTTTGCTATTTTCCATCTCTAATTAAGGTGCTCATTAAGGACTAAACACTTGGTACTAGTGGCAAGATACAGCTAAGATAGTTAAGCTAAACAAATATTCTAATCTTGTTCTGTGCCTTTTTTAAGTGAGATGTGAGAATCTAACCTGGTTGCAGACCATATCATGATATCATACTCAGCATATGCAGCTGTAAGGAACTCATGTAGATCTACACAAGAATTTTTTAAGAATGGTTATTACGAAGAAAAAAAGAGGAATAGAAACACAAAGATTCATCACACAAAGGTTGCATACAGGGCCGCATAAGCTGAAGTGGGTTCTCTGCTGTGGACCGGTGATCAAACAGAGTATAATCTATATCCAGAACAAGCAATTTCTTTCCTTCACGGCAAGGATTCCGAAGTACAATCTGCAACTCAAAGTCTCAAAGCATGAGAAAGAAATCATTACTGCCAAGTGTAGATTATATAGTGCCAAATAGGTGCAGTGTACTCTATATAAGTATCACCACAAGCAAATGGGCAACTTAGTTTAAGGCTTTGGAAGTAAGAGGAAAAGCAATGTTCAACAACAGCGAAGCCATAGGTAATGATAAGAGTTGGCAATAAACTAGAGGAAATATTTGGAAAATAAAAATTGAAGACTAATTAGAGTTAAGAAAAATAGCAAACAGTAAGTAAACAAACATATTGTGTGATGCTAGACATTATAGGGAATAACTTCATACATAAATAAATAAACTGACAATCGAGCTCTCATAAGCATATAATTTATTCTTTACTACACTTCGCACAAATAGACAGTGGGCAGTGGGCACCATCCCTCACACACACAGGTAAATAAATAGATTAGAAAAAGTCCTTTAAAAAGATGACTACGTACTTCTCCATTCACAGCAAAACATTGTTCTATTGGGATCTCTCAACTGCCAAAAATTATGAATTTTTTGTAAAAAAATGTTGCCACTTGCCAGCATAGAAAGATACAAAGAACAGGTTTCAATTTGCAGTGACAGCAGTAACAAGATCGGCACACATTTGACTATGTTTGAATGACTATCCAATCATGAAGCTATTGCTATCAGCACCATAATGACCAAAAAGCTAGACTAAACGTCGTATCAGTTCATTGCATCCATGACGCTTACAAACCCCAAACCCTGAACACTAGGAACGCCAATATCATAAAGGCAATCCTAGGTTTATTGGCGAGTTCAAAATGATGCTTGGATGCTTACATTTAATTCACACAATGGAATAAACTGATCTGCGGATTACACATGAATCTAAGAATACATCCTAAATGGTTAAATATTTGCATGAATGTGACCTCATAGAGATAAATCATAAAAATTAAGGATACACAAAAGATGAAACAACCAACCTTGTACTGATCTATGCGTCTCCTCAATTTCTGTTTATTGGCCTCTTTATCTTTTATGTCAACAGCTTCATCTTGGCCAATTTCAAAATCATCAACAACCTCTCCCATGTCCACTTGGTCCACAATTATATCATCTTCTACAGTTCTGGAAATCCACGACAAAATTTTATATCAGCCAAGATCAAGTCAGAAATTAGACCAGACAGAGGTCATGTATCAATTATCAAACTGAATTTACCATTTGAAAGATAGAAACTTTACCAAATTGCATATTGACAGTGTTCAATAAGACTGTTTGCACCACAAAGGTACCCACTAAGGCACTAAAGCCTCATGATCGTGCTACCAAAGCTTTGGGTTCTACTCATGTCCTCACACTAACTCACTAACATCTAATCCTCACAAGATATAATCAAAAGAAAAACCTAAGCAAGGCATCAATTGACACAGCATGCCAACAGTTACTCCATTCGTCCCAAAATGAGTCCACTTTCCTAGTTTCGTAAACATTAAGAATAAGTTAGTTAGAGTTTTAACTTTTTTCCACATACCCCATGTGCTCATGTTGTAACTAACCCAAGGGATTCTAACTAACTTATCATAGGGACAGTGTTGGTGATTCATGCATAACCAACTAACTAAATAAGGAAAGTGGACTCATTTTGGGACAAAGGGAGTAACCGTTGGCATGGTCTAGTTCCAAGCGGCAGGTAGCTGGAAGTTTGACAAAGCTAAACAGGTCAAATTACATTTTCAAAGGAAAACAGGCAAACAAATGGTTCAATGCAAAACTAAATTTAGCACAAAATACTAGATTTGTGGCTTTTCCGTCATTATACTCCCCAGCACCTCTAACTGGAAATTTGCACTGAATAAAAAATCAGATTCTACACAACAGGCATTGACAAGTTGTATCCTTTCAGTGATTATACAGTTCCCAATTCATGAAACTAGCAATCAAACACAAACCCATCATACAAATACTCAATTAAAGCACACAATCAAACAAACAAAGTGAGTACAGTTTCATTTCAACTACCACACACACTTGCAATCTACCATGAACCCAACATACAAAAACCCAGCTAAGCAAAACTGTATACACAAACAAAAACAAAGAAATTCAAACAACAGAGACCCAATTGCCAAGCACGTCACTTTTCAGCTAAAAACAAGAAAACTGAAACAAAATCAGCAAACCCATTTCCAAGGAACTACGATAGAGAGTGAGAGATGGAGAAGTAAACCCGATCATGGTCATTTTGAGAGAGGATTTTAGGGGAATCTGAGAGAGGAGAAGCGAGTCGTCGGCGAGTTTGGAGCCGACTTTAGGGTACAGGAGCTTCTGGCGTTTGGGCAACACGTTCGTGACCTCGCAGATTCGACGCTTCAACTCGGCCACCGAGTCGTCCCCGCAGACTCGGACTGTGTACTCCTTCCCGCTCCATTTCACTGCCAGGGTCAGCTCCTCCTCCGTAGCTGCTGTCGCCGACGACGACGACGTCGTTGCAACTGTAGATGCCATTGTTGATGTGGAAAAGAAAAGAAAAAAATCTTCCTTTTTTTCGCTTTCACTAGTGTTCGGGTCAGTCTCTGTATCGGACTTTTGCTGTTCAAGAATTTAAGGGTCTACGACGATTGCTCGCACTGAACGACAAGTCGTTTGCGACAAACGAGAGATACGATACGCCTTGAAAAAACTGAAACCGCCAACAGAGAACACGCTTTCCATTCAAGAAAATAAAATGAAAATTAGAGCCAAAACCGCATATTGAAAACACGTTTCTATTGTTAGGACCATACATAGGAACTCAATATGCCAAAATTTTCATTCTTGCCACTGTAATCCATGCAAATTCAAAACAAAGCTTATAGCAAAAAATGTGCTCCTGTGTATGTGTCTCTAACTATTTTGGAGGTCTAGCTATGACCGTTTATGTACGCAACAAACTGCGAAGGTGTGTAATTACATTCACTACTTCCGAGTATTTGTTCCAAACAAAATATGGTTATGAGAAACCGACATGTAAAAAAATTGTATGGCTGGTTGCATAGAGTGCTTTAATCATCCTCTAGTCCTCATCTTCTGTTTCTTCATCGTCTTCCTCGTTATTTTCTGCAAATCCCCATCCATCCTCCACTTTGTCGCCTTCCTCCTCTGTGTCCTCGCTATCTTTCTCTTCTTCGTATGCCTCCTCTTTGACCTGCCATGGTTTTCTCATGACATTCAATGTAGCAGGAAACGGACTTGAAGCTTTGCGCGCGATCTTCGAAGGAGGCAATTTCATATTTTCATTGTGCTTGCTTTGTTTTTGAGTTTTCCCCTTGAAACGTTTTCCAGCACGAGTACCTTGGTTACTGACTTCATCCACGCCATTATCAGCATTCTCATCAGATAAGTGGCCAGGATGCTCTCTCCTGAGATGGAGTTTCAGCTTATATTCATGGATGTAGGCCTTTTCGCACTCTTCATAAGGGCAAGCATAAGGGCGATCCGGAGATGCTGAGACATAAACACTTGTAGGAGGCTTTGAAACTTTAGATGGTTTCTCTGTAGGTGGAGCATATTTTGTCACTTCCACAGCCACAAACTGTAAACGTTTTAATGGATTTTAGTCGCATCTAAAAGGTAACATAGTAAAGCGATATGTGCAGATACTGGTGAATACAGAGTTAAGTAAATTCATATATAAACAGCATATTCTTAAGTGCTCAATGTTTCAATCTACAGTTAAGGGTGTACCTATGTAGGGTTGTCCAATGAAATACAAACGTTTCTTTACCTCACACACTGACCTGTTACAATTTCTAAATTCACATGAACTTGCTTATTTGTACATTCAACCCTTTAGTTGTTGAACATCTAGAAACTCAGTAGAGAAAATGGACCGATTTCATTTAGATTCTACATTTAGTAAAAAGGGGAGTGAACCTAACATGATACTCCATCTATCCCAAAATAAGTGTACACTGTTCTTTTTGAGTAATTACTAATTACATAAAACCACCCGTGGTATTGTCCACAAACGCATGCATAACCTCATACGTCAATCACCAACCTTAAAATTTTCACCCACGATAATCAGTTATCCAAAACTTTCCACCACAACTTATGTTAGGAAATCTACTCTCTCTCATCCTATGACAAACACATGACCCCTATACCCATTTTACCCTTTATTTAAATCTACAAAAATGAGACCATGGACACTCATCTTTGGACAGAGAGAGTATGATATACGATAAGGACAAAGTAGTTCACACTTAGAAATGAAGTGCCAAAAGCAACAATAGGGAGCAAATGGGACTAACCTTTTCATGGTGAGATGTGATATGATTCTTTAGTTTGTACTCATGGGCATATCTTTTTCCACAATCTCGATATGGGCAGATATGATAGTTCTCTCGAGAGTGCGTTTTCATGTGTGACCTCAAGTTGAAATCCAGGGAGAATGCCTGCAGTTTTCCATATTAAAATTTTAATTACAACACACAAGTTTTACGTATGCACACCCTAAGTCAAACTACATCTGGCCTGAGCATTATAATCTGGAAAATAAGATAACAAACAATAGATTACAGCTAAAGTTCTTTGTCGCTAAACAACTGAAATATTCATTTTCCGTCATTAAGAACCTAGCGATAGGAAATGCATGTGCAAACTGCCAGATACTGGAAATTTCCTTTACAACTGCATTTGATTCAAGGAATTTTTCATTCAGAAAACATTTTCTGAAACCAGTATTTACTGGTGTTTGGTTTTCACAAGCCCAAGCTTCTTATTTTTATATTATTAAAAAAAATAACAGGGCAGAACAGAAAAACAGAAGGTGGCCCTGCTAGGATAGCAAGGCAAGACCCCTTGTACGTATTGTCTTCCAGCACCGAAATCACACCAGCTGGAGACTCCAGAACAGCTAATCTAGTTAAATATGTGCTCATCAGAACCAATTAAATACGATCCCTCTGCCCTCATCAAAATCACAATAAAAAAAGTAAAAGAACCAGATCTGTTGGTGGAATTCTCGGTGGCAAATAATACCAGAGAGAGAGAGGCAGTGCTTGAACCTTCTACTTCAGCAGAAGACCCATGTTCAGAACTCATCAAAATGACTTCCTCTTATGAATAGATGAAGTTATTTTTCAATGATTGATTGTTTGTTTTCTGTTGAGTGTTAACTGTGCTTTTGGTTTCCCTTGTAACAAACACTAGAAAATTTAGTACAATGCTTTCTGGGAAGATGCTTTTCCTGAAAACCAATGGAGTCTAAATGAATATTTTTTACAAATTATTTTAAGTTCTGACTATTCTATTTAAAAGTTCATATCATGGAATCACAACAGCAACAAAAAAGTGGAATTTCCTTGCAAAAATTAAACAAAATTCGAAGACAGAATTAGATTGATCACCTTACCACAGCCTTCATGAGGACATACAAAATTTCTTTCTCCTGTATGAATGAGAAAGTGTCTTTTCAACTTTGAACTGTCCAAAAATTTCTGCAATGTAAAAGGAATAAGATGAAGATTATAGGACACATACCAAAATAACTAAAATTCTGAACAAACATGGAATCAGAACAAAAGTAGTTCATGCTCAAATGCGATGCAAAACATTTGATGAAACAAGTGAGCTTGGCAATTCCATACAATTGTATGATGAAACAATTAATGTAAGATAATCAGACATAATACCTTTCCACAACCTTCATAGTGACAAATACATTGCCTCTCCCCGTGGATGTGAGAATGCTTTCTCAAAGCACCGGCGTCAAAAAAGGTCCTCCCACAACCATCATAGCTACAAAGGAAAAGAACTTCAGTGGTTGGTTCTGGCTCTGGAGCCTCTGTTTCTTTTTCCTTCTCTTTCAAGGCCATCAAGGTGTCCTCTAAATAAAACAGGACAAAGGGAACATCAGTTCAAACTTACATGAAAATGCAGTAGAAGTTTTTTTTTTTTCGAAAGCCAACAAGATAATCCTATAAAATACCAATCCAAATTAGCTAACTTTAATTCGCTGATCTAAACCATGAGATGCCAAAACAGACATCCAAGAATTTAATTGCACGTCAGCAAAATAAGCCAAATTTTATAAACCAGAACTACATAAATAATATCCTAGATGCTGGATGTGAAGGTCCTTGCTTACAATGTCCAAACAGAAGTTACATAACATAAAAAGGATGTACCTGTGACCCATTTCAGAAGCATGCACTTCTCACCAGTTGCTACAACCTCTTGCGGAACCCTAAAAAGTATATCATTCTCATAAGTACCCATGAGATAGTGGACAACAAAAGATAACACGGGAAATTGAAGAACTCAGACATCCATTTAAGCCATGATAAAATAACAAATTTACCTTCCGAATCCACTTTGTGCTCATAATTAAAAAAAATGCTTACAACTTCTATGCTAATTTACATTCTCTTCTTTCTAGTTTCTAGTACCAATCCTCTTGTAATCAAACAAGCTTGTGTGCAATGAAGAAAATTACACAACCACATCCCTTTCACACACAACTATATTCATATACAAAGAACAGAATGATGAAACCCATTAGCAAGTTAAATCACAAACAACAAGAGCCCAAAGATCACAACTTTCACAACACAAACATAAATATACATGAACCCACTAGTTTTGGGCAAATAACAATCTATTCCCAGCAACCAATCAACACATAAAAGTAAATTCAAGTCCATAAGAGCAGAACTTCACATACCATTCTCTGACCCATTTAACAGCAGGAGCCTTGGACCTGCAAATTGGGCGTCTGTCAAATAAATGGTAGTTGTATGGAGTCTCCATCTCTCTCTGTCTCTCTGAAATTAAGATTAGGGTTTCGCCATTAGCGAAAGGAAGAAGAAGGAGTTCAGGCCAGAGAGGGAGTGTTAAAAGAGAGAGTATTTGAATTTGACGGGTACAAAATACAAACTTCGTAATATTAGGGCTGACAATTTGGGTCATAACCTGTCGCATGACACGAAGTTAAGCGAATTTAGGTTCAATTTAAACGGATCCGTGTCGTGTTTATGTCTAATTTTTCAACCCGTTTAATAATTGTGTTGGGTTCTTGTGTAACTCACAAAACCCGCGTAACCTATTTAATTAAACTAGTCTTGTGTCATTTGACCTGTTTATTATCAAACCCTTGTAAGAGTATGCTTGTAATTTTAAGAAAAGAATAGTCGGGTCAACAATGATCCATATAAGCTAATCTTATCAAGTTGAGTCGTGTCAATCTAAACAGGTTTATGTAACGTGTCAGGTCAACACGAACCTGATTATTACGCGTGTCGTGTCAACCCGCTTGTAAACAGATTGTGTTCGTGTTGACCCATTTAACATAATATTAAACTTTCAACACAAACCTCCCGCGAACCCGAATTGCCAGTTTGCCTCTCTTACTTGGTATGCACCCAGAAACCCGACCCGAATTGTCTTGTATCCGACCCTCTACATAAATCTCTTGCGACCCGAACCTGTAGCGATAAATCTCTGAAAAGCAAACACAAATATTTCCAGTAACAACCCTAGCTTGAATTCTCTCCCAATCGCCACCGCCGTTCTCTGAATCGCCGATAACGGTAAGTTCTTAATCCATGGATAATCTTTAAATATTCTCTGTATTTAAAGATCAAGAGATAGTGATTTAATTTCTTTTTTTATTAAAAAAATTCATGCATTGTGATTTTTCTCTGTAATTGATTCGTCTACGGTGGCTTAGAAACAAAGCGATTGCAATTTCTCCGAATGTTTTACTGTTTTCTGATATCATAATCTGTCTGCATTGCTTGTGCCGCATTGGTTAATGTTCTTTGTTTTTGTTCATCAGATGGCTGATACCAATCCGGACAAGGATGAGGTCGCAGAGGTAGGTTTCATGCTTTTGGTTATTAGCTTGTTGCTTTGTTCTAATTTTTTGCTTGTGAATTGTGATATGATAATCCAGTTTTGTTCAAGTTCTATGCATTTATTTGTAGTTTCTTGAGTATATGTTCATGAAATCGTTTAGAGCTATACTAAATTAAAAAAGAATCTCAGCGGCGGCGACTGAGTAATCCATCTAAAATTAACAGCCATATGAAAATCCTGGCACAGAGGGTCTGTCCGGATCCAATTGATTTTAGCCTTTGATGAGTCTCAACTACTAATACATTGGCTAAGAAACTCTGCTCTCTTATTTAAATCATACGAAATTGATTTAGTAGTGACTATAGAATTGTCGTTGGAGAACCTTTAGCGAAATCACTAGTAGTATTGAGTGTATTGTTTTCTTTTTAGGAAGTTAGATATACATGAATTGCTTGTTTGTTACAACACATATTCAATGGGTTTACAATAGGAAATGTAAAACATTAACTAACTTCTCCTTAGTTTTTCTCAAAATAGAACCTAAGACACTCATTTTGGGATGGAGTGAGTATTTGCTTTTGAGGGCTTTAGTGATAATCCTTCTTTCGACAGCCCGCTCTTAGCATCGATGCAATGTCATTTTGCTTGATCAACTCTTGGCACAATGACTACAACTTTATTTAATGTGTATAAATACATTCCTTCCTTGCAGCTTGCCCCCTTTGATCCAAGTAAAAAGAAGAAGAAGAAGAAACCTGTTCTACAGGAGCCTGGAGAATCATCCCTGGACAACCTGACGGAGAAAACTGAAAACTTGTCAGGTATCTAATATGGATTGCCATGTAATGTTTAAAAAGTTGATTTAAGTATGTGTGACCGTTGCTTGAAGAATTGATTTTCTGTGGTTACAGTTTCTGATGGGGTTGAGAGTTCCTTTTCTGGTCAAAAGAAGAAGAAGAAGAAGCCGGTGAGTTTGGTTCGCTTTTCCATGTGAATAACTTGAACTTCTTTTTTATTGGATGTTCTTTGGAAATTACTAATATCATAACGTTTGGTATGATAATGTAGGTGGAAACCAGTATCTTGAATGAGGAAATTGCAGAAGCTGGGGATGAATTGGAAGGTAAGAAGTTGGTGCATTCTGCAAGTGTTTGCAATGTGTTTCGGTTGAAATTTGTTTTGAGAGTTTTACATTGCTTATAGAACAACGGGGAGAGGAGGAGGATGGAGATGGAACTGCTCTACATAATTATCCATGGGATGGTACTGACCGTGATTATCTTTATGAAGAGGTATGTTCTTTATTTCAAAGCAACTAGAGTTTTCGTCTTGGTATTTTTTTTAGCTTGATGGATTTAATTTTTCTGTAGTGTTGAGGATTGATTGTAACCTATTTGTGCTGTTTGCAGCTACTTGGGAGAGTATTTAACATTCTTCGTGAAAACAATCCTGAACTTGCTGGAGATAGGCGAAGGACAGTCATGAGGCCTCCACAAGTTCTTCGTGAGGGTACAAAGAAAACTGTTTTCGTGAATTTCATGGATCTTTGCCGGACGTGAGTTCAAGTTCTTTGCTTTCAATATATAGTTTATTTTAATTTTCCTTTTTGCAGTATGCAAGGCTTGTGACTGCTAAGGGTTGCAAGCATTCCAATTCATCCTTTGCAGTTGTATACACGTTATTCTTATTTATTTTTTTGGTCTTTCCACATGTGCTTTGATACATGTCCATTTTCCAAGGTCAATCTATTTTAGTTTTTGGTTTGATTGACAGATCGATTCTGAATAGTGAAATACTCCGTATATTTTAGGATGAGAATAGTTTTGGAAAAGTGGGCAACATTTTTCCTCTCAAAGAACTAGTGACTGAGAAATAATGATTATAAAAACACTAATCCATCTATTATTCACCTCTCATTTACTGGATCTCTGAGGAATTTTAGTCGACTCATAAATTTGTTTTTCTTTATTTACTTGTCATAATTGTCCTACAAATCTGCTGTTGGGGTTTATTTCTGAATAATTCAACAAAAGCTTTTGTTGGTGGATAACTAGATATTGTTTCCTTTCAATTTTTATTTAGTTGCAGATTACATTTTATCTCTGGTAATAACGAACATTCTTCTCTGGTAAAAATCTATTACAGGATGCATCGGCAGCCAGATCATGTCATGGCATTTTTGCTTGCTGAGTTGGGTACTAGTGGATCGCTTGATGGGCAGCAAAGATTAGTAGTGAAAGGAAGGTTTGCACCCAAAAATTTCGAGGGGATCCTGCGTCGTTATGTCAGTAAGTACCTCTCTCTGTTAACTAGCCGTGCATACGAGTACATATTGGTTAGCTTCTTTGTCTGTATCATTAAAGACTTTAGGTTAGCTACTCTGCCGGTATCATTTATCGGCATCTTGGTGATGCTTTTTAGGTATTCTAAGCTCTTTAATCAAGTTACTAATCTTGTTAGGAACATTGACTTCTTATTTAGTTTTTATCATCTGATACTTTTCTTAGTAAACAGAATCGAGCCCGTTGTTCAATGTGATATCTGCAAATAGTCATTGTCTGTTTTGATGCCATTTCAGTTTTGGTGAAACCACCTGTTGTCACTCGTGTTTTATGAAATTGTTTTTATTGTTCGGTTTCTTCCACATCACTTCATTCAGCTCTCCCGGTTATTTCACACAACAAAATAAGATAACATCGGTTTCATGTAACTTTCATTGATAATGTAGCACTTGTATATCCTTCTGGTTGTCAGTAGTTTCAGTCCAAAGTTACAGATTATTTTTAAATAAGTTACTGATATTGCTTCCGTGTTTCAGATGAGTATGTGATCTGCCTTGGGTGCAAAAGTCCAGATACAATCCTTTCAAAGGAGAATCGTCTCTTTTTCCTCAGATGTGAAAAGGTAAAGGCCATGTATACCATATTTGTACTATTTTCCTATAGTAACTGAATGTGAATTATTGTGGTTAGCCGTTAGCATGCATGTTTATGATGAAATTATACGTCATTTGTCAATTGTTTTCCGGATTTTGTTTTGAAAGCTCATTCTCTCGATTGTATGTTGCAGTGTGGCTCGGGACGATCAGTTGCTCCAATTAAAGCTGGTTTTGTTGCTCGTGTTGGCCGCAGAAATGCAGGGACATGATGTAGTTAGATACAGCTAGAGTTATTTCATGCTGGTACTGATTTCGGCTAAGAAGATAATGACTGCTCATTATTTGAAAACATTGGAGGTTGATGAGGATTAATGGTATTTAAGTAAATGGGAGCTTCAACTATATTTTTGTCAATTAGATGGTACTCATGACATGATGAAATCAAATTTGCAATGATCTTATGTGCAATATCTGAATGAATATTGGTGTGGTAATTAATAGAATGGAGTGAAAGAAGCAAATGCAAGTAAATCATTTCAAAATGTTTTGCTAGAATTGTCATTACAATGAATATTAGATGTGATATGTCATGTTGGTCCCCAAATCAGCAGCTCAACTGATTGACAACCACAACTCTGTGTTTTATGGTATTGGTGTATTTCCAATAGTTTGCACCTACTTTCAAACCTTTTTTTTGTTGTTGTATGGTTTTGAGGGCACTCTTACTTTGACTTAGTACTTTTAGAGAGAAAATTTACTTTTGTTTGTTGACGAAGTGGAGTCTGCCTTGGGCTTACTAGCGAGCATGTGTTCTGCCTTGTGAGCGCACCATCTGCGGGCACTTGGTGAATATGCTAATCTCTCGTGCACCCTTCAAGAATAGTAGAACGAAGCTCCCAGGAACGGTCACCGTTTCGGGTAGAGCCCTAGTATCCCTTTGTAGCCTTGAAACCTTCACGTGCCATTCAAGTATCTCGGGTGGAGTAGAACACCTACCACTTTGGTTAACGTCCTAGTATTCTAACAAGAATGGTTCTTTAGAAGTGTCTTGACGAGGTGGAGAGATTTTAAGGCGTGAAGATTCTCCTTGTGGTTAAGTAGCATGCAGGTGCTTTGGTGAGACTAGGGCTGTTCAAAAATACCCGCGAACCCGCTTACCGCACCCGCTACCCGCCCGTT
>JAYMTF010001464.1:0-23299 GCA_036897485.1 Pelargonium nanum | reverse complement strand
AAATTTAAAATTTCTGAAAAAATAAGAAGCCTAACCAAAAAAGTTATCAGCAAATATTTTTCACATTAAATTCTGAAAAGTCCAATTTACACAAAAGAAACATCATATATGATGGTACCCTTCAAATTCTGTCTCACGGGCTAGCGATAATACTCGCCGCCCAAATACAGGCTTGCTTGGATACTCTAGCTACTTTTACCAAGCAACCATAAATAGTTCCCCCCCTCTCCAAAAAAAAAATGACTCTTAAGGAACAATTTGTTTCTGAATAGAATTTCGTTTGTAAGATTTCTCCAAAGAACTGAAAGCAAGTTATATCCATACTACAGATGAGGCTCTAGATTATTTTCTGTTAGAACAAACATATACAAATAATTGAATTAGAATTTGGTCATTTGGGTATTGGAAATTATAACAGGATACATACACTCCAAACGAAATACAAAGCCTAAAACTTGTAGATTCTAAGTTTACAAATGAACATTTTACAACTACACTTGTATAGGACCAAATTCTTCATAGCTTGCACCAGTGCTTGCGACAGCATCAGTGCATAGATATTTTTAAGGCTTAGAAAGATGTAAATGAAGAACATGTTTATGAATCCATTTTCTGAGGTGAAGATGGATGATAACTGTTTTTTTGGTCCAAGGAAGCCTTCGCTGTAATCTCGGTCTTCAATTCATAAGCAAAACTTTTAAGCCCTACTCAATTCATATATTATCGCAAAAATTAAAAGGCTTAAAAGTACTACTCTACTCTGAAACAACAAATTATAACTGCATTGTAACGACATCCTATTACTTATAATGATATTGCTATCTCGTTAGCATCCATTTTTAAAAAATAAGCTCAGCACTAAAAATATGTGACATAATTGTCACAGGTGTTGAGTCATTTATACAAAAGTCGCATCATGTATATGGTACACTGTATGATGCAACCAACATAACTAGATAGGATGCCTATTTATGTAATTTCTTGAGTTGTAGTGTAATGTATACACATAACTATATGTTAACCTGTGAACAAGTAGGTTCAAAATTCATGTATTTGAGCAATCCTGAAACTAAATACATTTTCTACATACCTTCTTTAGCTTAAAAAGAATATGTGTGGTTCTTACACATACATCTCTCTCCTTCCTTCAATTTGAATCTGGAGACTCAATTCAATTCACCAAAAGATTAATGCAGACCTCCCTGTCTTCATAATTAGGTTACCATGAATGCATTAAGTATTAAATCACCAAACAGGACAAAAATTACACTAAAACAAATTAATTAGCTATATAAACCTCTCGTTAATTACGTTCTCTCCTCTTCCCTATATATAGCATTGGCTGTAGAGAGCAAGAGCACGCACAAATCTTATAATTCCCTCATTGTTGGTTTTCTTTCAGTTATGCCGAAGAAGAAGGTGAAGCTCGCCTTCATCTGCAACGATGTAGCAAGAAAGGCCACCTTCAACAAAAGAAAGAAGGGGCTGCTGAACAAAGTACAGGAGCTCAGCACACTCTGTGGGGTCGAAGCCTGTGCTATAATTTATGGTACCCTCGACTCCCACCCAGATGTCTGGCCATCCACAATGGGGGTCCGTGGTGTTCTCAATCGGGTTGAGGAGATGCCTAAAGCTCAACAGAACAAAAGGATGTTGGATCTACAGGAATTCCTCACACAGAGGCGGGACAAAATGTATGTGCAGCTGAATAAGCACGAAAAGGATGTCCAGGAGAAGGAGGCCACCTTGTTCATGTTCCAGCTCTTGAGAGGCCAAGTGATGCAACAGCCATTGACCCTGGAGGACATGAAAAATCTCATGATGGCAGTTGAGCAATATCAGAAAGATATCCAGCTGAGGTGTTACAAGATCAAGATCAAGAACAAGGCTCTCCCCCCTGTCTCAGCAGTTGCAGATCCATGGCGTGAAGGGATTATGCAGGCACAGGCACAGCCTGTCCATGGGGTGAACATGAACATGGAGGTGAACCCACAAGAAGAGATGGTGTTTGGTGAAGAGCAGGCTTTCTTTCATTTTGGAGACAATGACTTCAATACTCTTCAGTCCATTGGCTTTTCCCCCTGATTCTGTTAACAGAAGCAGTGTTTGATGGTTCATGTTGCTATAGTGTCTACATGATTTCTCTGGTGCATGTTTCAATGTGCCAGTAAAGTACTGTGTCATTGGTCAGTTATTTTTTTCTTCCTTTCAATTTGTGGTTCAGAGTCTTTGTGTGTCTGTTATCTATGTTTGAAATAAACCATCGTTAAATAATGAAATTAGGGGTTGTTACATGATGTATGTTGCATATATATGCTTGAAAGAGGAAGTGAAATTATTTTCACTCAAGGTTTGAAACAACGACCAACATATAGTTGAATATTGACTCAAACTAAGCAGACAACTGCAACACTACATTCATAATGGTAATTTTGTCAAATTTGAAGAATCAGCATAAGAAATGTCCACCATTATTTTACTGCATCATGAAACTGAATAATTCTCAGTTATACGATGATTGAGCATAGTTATCAACTGTTGGAATATAATATTAAGAGTACTAATGATGCCTACAACTATCAACTTAAGCTTTTAGTTGAGTTTGTTCTCTAACATGGTATCAGAGTCTATGTGACCTCAAAGTCACAAGTTTGAATCTTGACACCCCCAAAATATGTATCATTTATCAAATTTATCTATTATCTCTCATTGGGCTTCTTGTCACATTTTTTTGGATTTTTTATATAACTCTTCTCTTATCCTTCAAGCACACTTCAGCTCTCTATATTCTTCTACCAGTCCATCCGCAAAGTCAAAATCGGGAATGGGCTCCTATCTATCTCTCTTCGTTCCACCCGCAAAATTAAGAAAGCGGGAATGGACTCCTCCTATCTATCTATCTCCCTTAAGTCCACTTGCAAGCCATATCGGGCTTGCATGTGACGGGGCGTGTTGGAATATAATATTAAAAGTATTAATGAGGATTACAACTATCAGCATAAGCTTTTAGTTGAGTTGTTTCTAACATCCACCATATTAGAACAAGGTCGCAAAATTATAGTAATCACAAGAAAATGGTGATCTAAAAAATCCAATGATGGAAAGTCCTTACTTGAAAGATGATTCTAGAGAACATCTTGCAGATATAAATGAAAAATGATGATTTGCAAAGCCATTTGAATATTAAGATTAAACTAATCTTAGAGTAAGAGTTCCTTGTTGTAGAAAGGAAGAAGAATAAGGATTTTCACTTCATGAGTTCTCAGGTAATTCTTCATCGCTCCTCATGCACAGACACACCTCAACAAAATGTTGTTGCAGAACGCAAAAATCGTCATTTGATTGAGACTGCTCTTTCATTCTCCATAATCGCGTTACTCTCCGTTTTTGGGTTGATGTTGTTCTTACTGCTTGTTTCTTAATGAACTGTATGCTTTCATTTGTTTTGCAGCATAAAATTCCATATTCCATTATCTTTCCCACTCAGGACACATATTCTCTTCTTCTTCGCACCTTTGGGTGTACTTGCATTGTTCATGACTAAACTCCTAGGAGAGATAAATTCTCAACCAAGTTCATCAAATGCATCTTTTTAGGATACTCCCGCTAGCAAAGAGGGTAAAAGTGTTGTTCCCCTACCACTGAGCGGTACTACATCCCTCCTGATGTTACCTTTTTAGAGTCAACACTTTATTTTTCATCTCCTAATCATAGTATTATTGCTTGTGATGTCTTCCCCATTCATTTCTGTAAAAGCTAGAGAAAAGCTTTATATTTTCTATATCACTTAACAACATACAAGAACTCTATTTATAGAGCCTTAAGCTAAATAAAAGACCACAATACCCTCCTATCTATCTTATATTTACATACTAACATATCTATATTCTAACAATTTCTTTAGTGTAGCTACTTGTGAGTCTTTTCCCCTCCTACTCCTTTACAAGTCTACATTTGTCGTACTCGTTCCTCTTCTCTTACAGTTAATGGTACGTCTCCTGTTAACCCACCTCCTCATTTAGCATTTCCACCTGTTGCGGATCTACCTCCAGTTGAGTATTTATACATTGTGATAAGATGGGTAATCGTTCCACCTGAAATCCTAATCCTCGTTATGTTTGTCTTAGTTATCATAATTTGTCTTCTTCACATTATGTTTTTGTGTGTTCTTTGTCTACTGCTTCCATTCCAAAAACTACCGGTGAGGCATTTTTTGTACCAAGATGGAGGCAAGCAATGATTGATGAAATTTCTTCTTTGGAGTCTTAGGGAACTTGAGAACTCCTTCCTCTTCCTTCAAGCAAGTCCAATGTCGGTTCGTCTTTTCATAGCAATTGCAGCCACGCGTCACTGGCCTCTTTACCAACTTGACATCAAGAATGCATTTCTTCGTAGGGAGTTTCATGAGGAGATTTATATGGAGCAACCTCCTGGTTTTGTTGCTCAGGGGGAGCTTAGTCTGGTTTGCAAGCTTAAGCGCTCCCTTTATGGCCTCAAATAGTCACTATGTGCATATGGTTTAGAAGGTTCAGTGCGGATGTTCAAGAATTTGGCATGATTCACAGTGAGACTGACCACTCGATTTTTTATCATCACTCATCACAAGAAAAATATAGTTATCTTGTCGTATATGTGGATTATATTGTCATCACAGAAGACAATGAAGATGGTATTCTTCAGTTGAAAGAACATCTCTTCAAACATTTTCAGACTAAGGACCTTGGTCGCCAGAAGTACTTCTTGGGTATTGTAGTTGCTCAATCTGACACAGGATTTCTCATCTCTCAGCGTAAGTATGCTCTCGACATTCTTGAGAAACTAAGATGTTGGATTGTCGACCTATTGGCACTCTTATGGATCCAATTGTCACACTTCCCAAACAGGTTTTACCCCTACCTTATTTTCCCCTCTTAATTCCACAGGATCTTCCTTCTCAGCTATCTGCATGTATTTCTTCTCCACTGTCAACGGATCCTCCTTTGCTTACCTATCATAGTCATTCTCGTCCTGCTCCCGTTGTTAACAACTCGTTGGTCTATGTTCCAAGTGACTCACCTCCTTCATCAAGTGATCCATGATGGAATTCGTCCTTTCTGAGCAGAGGCATCATCAAAAACTTTAATGCTGGCTTCTCCTTTGTTCCATCCCAAGGCAGATTCGGGCGTTTAATCACTTTATGGAAGAAGTCAATATTCTCAAAACCCATAGAAGCATCAGCCCAGAATTGTGCTAACTGACCTTTGGGACCCTCATAGAATCGGATAGAGAGATCCTAATCATATGCATGTCATGAAATTGCATAGGTCTGAACTCATTGGCTAAGAAGAATTTACTCCCGGCTGGCTCATCACTCAATCCAATGCAGACTTCATTCTCATACAAGTAAGCAATATGGAGATTATGGCTAGCAAGGATTAGCATATATATTCAGCTTGAGGAAGCAGACATCCAAAGTCCTTGCTGAAAATCAAATTCATGTTTTTCACCATTGCTACTCTCATATCCAAATATCAATCCCCCAATGGACGCTTTCAAGTTTTGATGTATTCCACAATTTTTTCATTTCAAAAGTCAGTCTCGCGTTCATGTTACTGGGTTTCGTTTTTTTCTGGTTGTACTTTGGCTCTTGTTTCCTTCTTGGAAACTCTAGCTTTTATATTATAATATATATCTATCTTAGCCGATCAAGAAAAAAAGTGATCCACCTACTCCAGTCCCGCAGAATGTCAATCTTCCATAGCCCAACGAAAAGGTACACAATCTACGATCAACCCCCATTCTACGTACCGTTTTGTGGATTAATTTATGACCGTTCATCTCCTACCTACTTTGCTTTTATTGCTAGTTTATCTTTTGTTCCTATTCTTGAGACTGCAGAAGAAGCATTATCGCACCCAATTAACATCAGACTATGGTTGATGAGATGTCTGTGTTACACTCAAATGGTACTTGGTTAGTGGTAACTTAGTTTCTTGGAGAAGTAAGAAACAGAATGTTGTGGCAAGATCATGTGCAGAAGCAGAATATCGAGTCATAGCCAATGCAACATGTGAGTTCATATGGTTAACTTCTAAAAGAATTAAAGTTTTGTAGAATGACTCCACTGAGGCTTACATGCGACAATCAAGTTGCCCTACACATTGCCTCCAATCCAGTCTTTCATAAAAGGACGAAACACATTGAGATCGATTGCCACTTTGTAAGAGAAATTTAGTTGAAGTAGTCATTGTTACTTGAGTGTCAACTCCAATAATCAGTTGGCAGATGTCTTTACAAAGTCACTTAGGGGCCTTCGAATCAAGTATATTTGTAACAAATTAGGTGCATATGATATTTATGCTCCAACTTGAGGGGCAGTGTTAGAATATCTGATTTGTTAGATTCAAATATTTAATTTGCTGTAAATTAGGGATTGATAAAAATAATTATGATCTTGATTTATTCTCATTGTACAATAAATTGGGCTTTTACCCATTGCGAATAGATGAATTATTCTCTCTCAAATTCACAGTAATGTTGTTTGTGTTTAGGGCACATACTGTGCAAGGGTTGATCAAAGTCTCACTTCCTTGGAGGACAAGGGAGATATCCTTCCAATCAAATTGTTCATCCTTAAGAGTGTATCCATACGCAAATTAAATGTGCATAGATCTTTTTATATGTTTTCAGTTGCAAGGGATTGTCAATTTTATATGTTTTCAGATGTTTTAAGTTGCAAGGGATTGATGATAAAGTCTTAATAGGTGACACATTGTAACACTAACAGTCTCAATTTTGGTTGGTTTGATATTTTGACATCTTTTTATTGCTTGGGGAGTATGATGATACTCTATTCTAGGAATATTTAGTAATTCCTCTACCTCTTACCAGACACAGCAGAAAGACAAAAAAGATAATTCCTTGTATTATGAATAATTAGTTATAGCAGGAATCATAATTCAACATATTAATAACCTGTCAGTAGTTATAATTCAGCCACGGAACATTTAGAAATTCTCATTATAGCGGTGACTCAAAACACAAAAATCATATTACTGGCATGTTAGAATAAAAGCATGTAATGTTGTGTTATTTCATGTACAACAACCAAGAAAGCTCAATACAGTGCATGTTTACATATTCTTCTTGAATACTAGTGTAGTGCATACATGTAGACAGAATCTGAACATGACGAGTGAATACATCTTCACATACAACTAGACAATTTTATCAATGTTTTTAACCATTTTGCTGTGCACAAGACATGTATCATACATGCATATTTATGGAATGTGATAATGAAGACATTAAATATATTCTCTGTATGCCGCATTTATATCAAACAATAAAAAACATCATCTTACTAAGTACATTTCCCCTTCTTTTATCTTGCAACAAAGTACATTCACCAAAAGATGACTTGACGTCCCTCCATCTACTTAAGTAGGTTTCCATGTTTGTATAATTGTATTACCTCTTAGGATACAGCCAAAATTATACTTCAATGTACATTCATTCACATCTAAATTTACGCTTCAACATTTACCCAACAAGCTGTCAATAATTAATGAGTTCAGTCTCAGAATAAGCCCTTTCAAAAAGGATTATGATACCACCAACCCGATAATTAATTGTCTCACTGAATTTCTACCATAATATTACTCCTGCCACAGTTATTCTTATCCAATTTAACAATATATGGAAACTCATTAATCCATAATATGTGTATCTTGATTTTTTAACAACAGTGGCCAGATTCATATCCCCTAGACTATTCCTTATCAATATTGCCAGCCAGGACATGACAAGGCAAAAGTTGTTAATATTAATTCTGCTCTTTCCACTGTTCTATATATACCATAGGTTGTTCTGGGCAAGAACACACACAGCTTTCAGTATCCTAATTGTTTCTATTATTTCCTTACTAACCATGCCAGTGTTAAGAAGGAAGGTGAAGCTTGCTTTCATCAGCAATGACGCTGCAAGGAAGGCCACATTCAGAAAAAGGACAAAGGGGCTGCTCAAGAAGGCGAATGAGTTAACCACCCTTTGCGGAGTTGACGGCTGCATGATGATCTATCAACCAGATAACTTGCAGCCAACAGTTTGGGCTTCCTCTCTGGGGGTCCAAGGTGTCCTTGAACGGTTTGAGAAGATGTCTCAGATGGACCAGCATCGACATACGACGAACCAAGAAAGTATCCTGAAGGAAAAGTTGTCCAAAATAGAAAAGCAGCTGGAGAAAGAATACAATGAAACTCGAGAAAAGGAGCTGACCCGGCTAATGTTTTGGACCTTGGCTGGCGAAAGTTTGGAGACATTGAGCCAGGACGGCTTGAAAGAGGTTGGGATGTTAGTCAGAGAGTACAAGCAGAATATCAAGCAGAGGATTGACAGGCTTAACAAACCAATTAATGGTGACACCCCAGTGCCAGTGGCTGCATTACCAGATGTTCCAAGGAGTGAAGAGATTGTTCAGGCACAGCCTGCACCAGTCGTTAAGATGGAGACGGAGATGGAAAACCTCCAAGAGAACATGGGATCCAGCTATGCTTTCAATTTCAGACATTAACTTCAGCCCTAATTGGCCCAACATTTTATTCCTTTAATCACCCTAAGAAGAATAAGTACTACATGAACTTGAGCGAGTCTCTTAAAGATCTATGTGGTTCATGTATGAATAATGTAGGCAGTAGGGCTTATTTTTATTTCTTTCGTTATTCTCTAAATTGAACGAACACATGTGTCGGTCAATTTTTTAATTTGCAGTTCATCTTTTTATGGTTGTTTGAAATGTTTGATCATTTAATCATTAATTTGTTGTTCATCTTTTTATGGTTGTTTGAA
This sequence comes from Pelargonium nanum, assembly GCA_036897485.1. Taxonomy (NCBI): domain Eukaryota; kingdom Viridiplantae; phylum Streptophyta; class Magnoliopsida; order Geraniales; family Geraniaceae; genus Pelargonium; species Pelargonium nanum. Next base: position 14,473 of record JAYMTF010001464.1, on the reverse strand, counting down.
ATATTTGATCATTTAATCTGGATAATTTGTGTGCTGCCCATGTGTGAACATGCAATACTAAGTGTTTATGAGAATGAAATTATTTTGAACCCAACATTTGAAAAAATGGCTGACAAGTCATCAAAAATCAAAACATTCTGTGTATACAAGACAATATTTATGTCAGCTTTTTAAGGTTTCAGTTCAGAAACGTCCACCATTAATAGACTATTGAAGCAGGAGATACATAGGTCTGGCTAGAACTTCTTGATTATACCAAGATCAGCCATAGTTTTATCAGTTTACAGAAGAACAAGTGATGTAAATTCAAATTCTATTGATTGACCAAAAATGACAACTTCAAAGAAGATGTTCAATGATATCAACATCAATTATGATAAAAAGAAAACGAAATAGGGATCATTTCATACTTTGCATACTTCAAATGAGAACATCAAAACAAACAATCCATACTAATAAGTTTTTGGAAATATATTATTTTTCAGTAGAAATTTTTTTAAGAACACTTGACACCATATTGCACAAGACGTGTAAGAGACAGTCACTATTATCAACCTTGTCCCATGTCATGGCCATATCTCATTGTGCTTTAATCAGTGAAATATGTGAGAGATATGGTAGTGCACTTGAATATTATAATATCAATAAACTAGAAGTGCTTTGAGCAACTTAAGGGTACCGTGAAGCAGGTTCTGTCACTAATCTCTCATTTGAAACCTGTTTTGTCCCATCAGAAAATTATATCCTAATATTGTTTGATAATGTTGTCAAGCCATAATTTGAATGATGATATAGCAAATCTTTGCAAAACAAGTAAATAAATGATGTTACATACCGCAGCATAGAGGAGTTGCATAATCTAGAGCTGAATTGATCCTCTCGACTGATACTGTATCTATGAAGTCTGAAATCAGCATTTTGTCAGTTTATATCAAAATGAAGAATTTCCACATTCATCATAATTAATCTTTGAAATAAAAACATAAAGTAATAGAATGGTGCTGCCAAATAGCGCTACCTGCAGGGCCTTCATTTGACCTTGGTTCTGCTTTCCAGCGAAAGATGTTCGCTCCAAATCAAGTTACTAGATAATAGAGAATAGAACAGTTTTTAATAGTCTGAAATGTAGAGTACATCATACGCTGCGATGATAAACATCAAACAACTTGGCACATAACTATCCGATTGAGTAATCAAATCTTAGTTCTATATCTTAGACTAGTATGATAAAAGTAGAGAATCCCTTTCGCAGAGACTTGACTACACTAAAGTTCTCTAAAGCAGACTATTGCTCAATAAATGAATCAATTACTGTACACCTGACCTAACTGTATTAATTTACACATCAGCAGGAAATGGAGTATATCAGAAGAAACCACAACCTAAAGAATGTCACAACCTTGGCTGGTTCCCTTCTTGGGAATCCTAGCTTTTCAAATAATATATTTATTTATACTCGCCGATCAGAAAAAAAACTTGATCCAAGTGAACCCGACTGCATTATCTTTTATTGTGAAAGCCAAAGAAAGGAGCCATGGGATTGTTAAAGATTCCAAATTAACTTACGAAAATAAACCCACATCATTTATCACATTCCTTTTAGCAGTATAATGACCATAAATGCACATTGTTTTTTGAAATAAGTCGCCATGCAGTTCTAAAAGGTTCATTTTGGAGTATAACTCAGTAACTTGATAAAACCAATTACCACAGGTAATTCAGTAATGACCCAATATCCTATAAGGAAGCTTCCATGCATGTATATATTACCAAAACCCGAGTCTTGGAACAAAAAAACAATACAGAAATTAACTTTACATATTACCAATAATAGCATAATGGTCTAAGATTATATGAATCAACATATCAATGGTATCCTTGGTCAGTGGTTGTGATTTAGTGTAAAAATAAGTTGTTTACCACATTAGAAAACAACAGGATTCACTAGCAACAACACAGTATTAATTATGTCAACAGAATATATATCACCTGGGAATACTTGATCCATTATTTTCAATCTAGATCAAACAAGAACTTATAACTTTGAGTCCAGTTGATAAACCCTAATCATATCTCCAACACAAACATTCAGAAACAGTTTTGTATGTTGATAATTGTACCTCCTCAACTTTGTATGGAGCGCTGTTTTTTCAGGCGAGAATACATGTAGCTTCGAATTTCTTTATTGTTCACAATGGTTGCTCCAAATACTAGCCTTGTCTAGAAACAGCTGTGAAGCTTGCTTTTATCACTAGCAACTTTAAAAGGAACAAAAAAATCCATTACGAAAAGGCAGACAAAGAGGTTTGGACAAGCAACGTAGGGATGCAAATATTCCATTGGCAAAAGGAAGACAGAATCCAACTAGGTGAAACAACAACAAAATAACAAGGAGGTGCTGGAGTTTATATGGAAAGAAGTTACAAAGAAAAATATGCTAATGCAAGACTTAACAGAAAATACAGTGCTAAACAGGAAGGAGATCAAAAGGAGAATACATGTGGAGGATCCCATATAACTTTGCTGAGAAGATCATGTAGCTGACCCCATCACCCCAATATAGATTGGGATAAGGATTTGTTGTTGATGACGATGTTGTTGACAGGAATGAACCTGAGAGAGAAGATCCATGAGCTCAACAATATTCTGTGTATTAATGGTTATGCCATCATTTATAGCAAGTATGACTGCCAACCTGAAATTTGCCAGTCCAATGAATACTACCAATGTTCAATAGGATTCTAGAGGTGGAGCAGAGCGGCAACCCAATGAATACTACCATTGCTCAATAGGATTCTAGAGGTGGAGCAGAGCGGCAACAAGAACCAGCAGAGTTTCCACAGCCAAAGGTTGTCATTACTCATTAGCAGCCGATAAGCTGAAGAATCAAGCAAATTCAGTCAGAAGGAGATGACTTGGGTCATGCTTCAAACCAGAACCAGCAACGTATTAGAGCATTGAACAGGTTGGTTTCGGGCAGTCACATGTTGATTAGCTTCCCTGAACTTTCTTTCCATTCTTCAAGTCAATTTTATGGTAGCCTTTGGTTTGGAAATGGGAATGACGAGTGGCAGTGAGAATGTCATTGATGGTGTTTGGATTAGAAACCCCTCATGTCCATTGTCATTCTCATTCCCTTGATTATGAATAAGTTGATTCTCGTCTAAATGGATATAATAGGATTCTCATTCTCATTTCTTCGCTTTTTTATACAATAACATACACTTTAAAAATACATCACTTTTTTACTCGAATGTCCAATTGGGATGATTTTTTTCATTTCATGTCACTTTTGTGGAGAAACATGATAATGAGTTTAATTTATCAAAATAATGCATGTGAGTACATGGCATTACCTAAGAACGAGAATGGCAATAAGAATGGAGGGAGTGAGAATGGGTTTTATTCTCGTTCACATGGCATTACCTAAGAATGAAAATGGCAATAAGAATGGAGGGAATGGAAATGAGAATGGGTTTTATTCTCATTCACATCAAATTTCTAATCAAAATGCTACCAAAAATATATCTGTTTCAATAACTAGTTACAGAGAATGCCATGTGAGTATCGTGGATAGGATAAGATCTAAACAAACTAGCAGATCTTATCATCCAATAATCCAAATAAATTTGAGAGATGGTGGCTCATGCTCGCGATTAAAGGTGAGTCTCTACTTGTCTCACTACTGAATATAGTAAATATTTGATAATGATATTAAGTAGTGCATGCATCTTGAAGTAAGTTACGTAACTAGCTCCGATGAGCAAGTCACTTAATAGTTAATACCTATTTTGTCCAACTGAAAAATATTCCTGACTAACATTTATTATGAGCAAATTATTCATATATATATATACCCTACAAAATGAAATGGCATGCTTAATATACATCAATACAGATATAAATTTGGATGATAAATAAAATACCAAATCAGTGTAGAGGAGGATTCCTGTAATTGATATTGACAAGAGACACTTGACTGCACTCAGCTACTGTGAAGTTTTGATGCTTTATTCTGCTTGAATTCGAATGAAGAATTTCCACATTCAAGTTGTAGTCTCAGTTTGACAGTCCTCTGAAGTAGCAGAAAAATGTGGCAATTGAACTGTATTGCCCATAGCTACCTGCAGTTCCTCCATCAGACCTTGACTACAGAACCTTTATATTATTATATGAACTTCAATTAGTAAAGTGCCATAGATCACTGAAAATTGAAGTGAAAACGATACAGTTTATTTTAACCAGACAACACTATGAACACTAAATTCAAATCATACTTTTCAAGTATGTCAGTCCAAGCCAGCTGAATACCTGTTACATCGCACAAATATTGGACATCTGATAATATGCGAGTGCGTTATGAATAGAAATACAGCTTGATACACACAGACACATATGTGTAAGGCGTTCATTCAATATTTGGGTTCAGTTCTATAATGTAAACTGAATGAGGGTACAAACATAGACCGGTTCATTAGGAAATGACTCAACTACATCTTAGGCTTAAGTTGTTAAAACACTAAACCAAACCTTTGATCAATCAATTAATCAATTATTGCACACTTAGCTAAATACCCACAATATGGAATTCTTTAGACCAAAACAGTCACCCTCATTGGAGTCTCATCAAAACATGACATGTTGCCTTCATAAAAAAAATATATATTTAAATAAAAATAGTATCAGAATAGAACCCTTGTTATTCTGCAGAAGCATAAGATGAGCGTAGCTTCATATAATCATAAACTATCAAACATTAGCATTATCATAATCATTCTTATATGAATTAGAGAATATCATCTATGTTAATGGTTGCAAGAAGTTCTTTAGCTGAAAAGCAAGATATTTGTCCACTCATGCATGCAAGCACAGTAGAAAGAGTAAGAATCTGAATTCTTTATGGCATTGTTTATAGGTAACCCTTCTGATGCTTATGCAGAAGAAAAGAACTTGTATATAAATAATGTAGCCCAAACAACAATATATATGGTAAGGAACAAAATAAGAAAAAAATATTTAAAGTTAAGAAGATCGAAAAGCGCATTCTCGGAATTTGAGCACTGAAATTTCAATAAATTATATGGAAAAAAGACAACAAAAGAAAGAGGTTACAAAAGCAAAAAGCGTTACATATTGAAGTAAACAAAATAAATATTAAAGTATTAATATCATAACTCATAAGTTGTCCATAGTGCATGCTATAGAACCATTTAAAGGAACAAAAAGAAAGGTAAAATTCTGGTGATTTGGAATGTAGCTGTTACATACAGCTACGCAGAAGGAAAACAAGAGACCGCTTATCATTAAAAAAGATTGGATTACTGACATGTGTCCTTTCACTTATTCTGCTCTGAAATACACATTTAAAACAGGGAACTATTCAGACACAACACAAAGTTGAAAGTAAAGTAAAAGGCAAAGGAAGAATACAAGAATTATATATGAAGTAGGTTATTCATAATAATTCTCCTTTTTCTTTCTTCACAACCCATAAAATGTCACCTATTAGTGTCAAGGATTATCAATGACATTGCTAAATCATGGGCTAGTCCTCTCTACCAAAACACTTCATGTCAAAACAAAAGAAAATGCTAGTTGATAAACGTTAAAATTTCCCTAATCGGCCATAGACTATTTAAGTGAGAGTGATCCAACACATCCATCCAACAAAATTTCCAATTAAGTCTTTCATTACAACTACAAAATAAGGATGTGCAAGAAATGGAATTACAATTAATATTGTGAAAAACTGCAGTAAGATTCATTTACACAATACAAAGACATACCTCATTGGTAATAAAGATTTTAATGTGCCAAATGCACATTTTACTTCTGAACAAACACATAATACGATTTATGGAGTCTCGATTACACAACCATCATCTATTGCTTTGAGGTAGTTGCACATCTTCGATGAACAGTTAACAGGGCAGCTTTTCACAATGTGCATCAACATAAATGCCCTTTTAAGTTTCCCTATAAAGATATAACAAATCAGATCTTCCAACCAGTCTAGAGCTCTGCTTAAAAGCTCAGCGCCTTCTTGATCTCAGACTTGTAAATTCCTGCTAAGTTTAAACTCTCTGCCCACGTTTAGGGTGGTAACAGTAGCCAACATTAGAGTGTAGATTATAGTAGTGATGAAAGTAAAATACTTACTATAATATAGGACAGAAAATTTGAAGAGAGAGGAAGTGGGAGTAGGTAGAGATTCAAACATGAAAGTAAGAGGTTACAAACATAAACGTGTGGAATGCAAAAATAGTTCCAGAAGAAACCTTCACCTCTGCACATGGGCAGCCCAGTAAGATTTCAGATTTAGATCACTCCACACCCAGAATCTTACTGCTTCACATGGACTTAAAGAGGAAAAAAATACTAGTATCTTTGCAGCAAGAAAGGAACTTGAAATTCACAGCTTACAGAATCTAACTGCTATATCATAGATCACAGAACTAAAACCAAATGGCATCATCAATTTGTTGAAGATTTCAATTTGAAGGCACTTCCATATTCCTGTACCAGGATGCTGCTTCCATTAACGAAACAGCGTAACTTTCGTAGATTATGTTGCCAGACCATTAGCTTATAGCCCACCATGTAAGTTCTTAAAAGTTAAAACCATTAAAACTAGAATTTCCATTGAACTCCTTATAAAGGTATACAATAATTCTCTTCCTGAATTTAGTACAGTGTTCACGAAACTTACACCTTCAGCATGTTTGATCTTTTATAACAGCAAACCCATAGTTTCGGATAAAAACCGTTCTAAGATCCTCTACGACTATTACACCATCCAAACCACAAAAGTGAGAAAATTTAAATAAATTAAAGGTGGAAAATCAAAGATTGAAGATAAACAAATCTTCTATAATTTGTTATTACGATTCACAAACCAGAAACATCAGTCTGAAAATACACTGCAATGGAAGACACAGCAAATGCAGAATGTCATGCATTTGCAGCCTGATAAATCTGACAATCAGAATCAGGCACACAACTTTTATGGAACTTGGCAATGAAAGCAGAGGCTTTCCTATCAATACCAGGTTCAGCCACATACCAAGCTTTGTCTTCATCACTAGGCCATACCTTTCGCATAGTTACCACATCTTCCCATGTAGAATCACCTCTCATTGGCCTCCTAGATTTGAACAAGCTAAATATAGAGAAATTGTTAGGAGATTTCTTCTGCACGTTGCTACCTCCCATGGTTTCTTGCTACTGAAGACCACTAAAGAAAAAGGAAGATGAGCTGCACTCTTTTTTGCTGTCTAGCACAATGATGCTCACTTGAATTTATAGCAGAAGGTACTCTTTACAATACCAATGAAAAACCAGAGGGTAAAATCAAACGTATGGCACAGATCAAATCACGGTGCTAGTAAAACATAAGCAGAGCACACAAGTTATGGTTCTATACTTTTTCTAGTTGACCCCTGGCTTAGGTGGGTATTCCATGACCAATCATTTGGGGTCTTCCTTTGCATTTTTCTTCTCCTTTGAAAATATTTTTCTTCTCCTTTGAAAATATTTTTCTTCTACTAGCACTTCCTTATTCTACATGACTGGTTCACTAAAATATCGCATAGCAGTGATGAACGAAGATATCAGTCATCAAAACTGATGTCTTTTATATCGAATCTAATATTAGTATATTATAATACTTTTTAGCACTTCTTTTTTTGGTACAAGAGTATTATGCTGAGAGGCATAAAGAAGATCAAATAATTAAGCGACAAAATGTAAAAATGTGAATGAATTAAGGCTAGCACAATCTGCTAGATGCTAGTTATAACTTTGAAGCCAAAGAAAAACATTTGATTGATGATTTCCTATAAATTTTATTCCATGGCTGATAAAAATAAGCATTTAGTCAGAAAGATAAAGATTATAAGAAGTGTGTTTTAAATTAAAGAAAGTAAAGGTAGTCAAAAGGGAGTTCTTTTATTATTTATTCGGAATATGTGGTTCATGCACAATCTGATTAGGTTGTGCTCTGAAAGGTCTGATACTCACCACAATCAGCTAGCTACTTGCATGAGAAGAGACTTCGTCCCAGCAGCAGAGAGAGGACATGTACGTTATTTCACAATCATCATCACATTCATGTTGTCCAGTTCACAAATTCATATAGGTAAACTGATGACTGCAATGACCCAAACATTTTCTAATTGCAAGAAACCAAGTTCCCTCTTTTCCAATACTGCGAGCAAGTTTTTAGCAGTGTTAAAATATCTTCAAAACCTATCAAGAGCAACAGCTTGGGAGTTGGGAAGATATGTACCCTGGAGCAGAGAAATTTAGGCAATCCAGCCTTGACGTAACAAGGGTAGCACAAATGTTTTGATAAATTTAATACCAAAAATAACCATCTAACGATAGAAAGGAGTAGTTGTACTACAATTAGTGCAGACCAAGCTAGTATATGAGCTAGATATAATATACGGATTAGCTAACACAGGTTAATCTTAATCAAGCTTGCCTCAATAGTGAGTTATGTCTTGGTATTATGCATGTTGTGAGACAGCCATGAATTTGAGAACTAAACATCAATAAGCAACTCATAAAGTAGTGACCCAGCCTAAACATGTCTAGTCAAAGTTCTTGTAACAACATTTAACTTTTGATTTCTATACATTGTAAAGAAAAAAGGGACATGTCTTTGTAACCAGCTATGTTGAATTAATTATGTAATTATTATGAAGAAGCTATATTACATCCATATTTTGACATAGTGGCTAATTTCTTAGTAATTAAATCTGCTCACAATAGATAATTATTCATATACATATTACTAATTGGTTTATATCACATATTACTATTTCATGTATATAATAAAAAAACCATGAATCCTTGATGCATATTGTTAAACTAGATTTAAACCCAAAAGTTTAAACTCATAGGTGGAAGGTCCAACAAGTGTTCCTAGTGGTGACCGACTTCGCATTCTTTCAATGTCGGATTCCTTAACACTCCCCTCACGTGCAGGTTGGACAAAAGAGATAAATTTGGGCCTCACGTGGATAGGTAGAGTTATGTTGGGAGTATCACCTTGGTGACCTATATGGCAGGAGTTCGAGTCCTATCACCGCTCATATTAAAATTCAGCACAAGGCAATAAGTGGACTTGTGTGTGGGCCACGGGGGCGTGTTCAAATATTAAATTGGGCCCTCAATTATCAGCTAAAACTTTTAGTTGAATTGGTTCTCTTCATGGTATTACAACAAGTTTTAATCATAGCCTTGACCTGAAGGTGGTTTGTTTACGTTGCCTCCTCCTAGGTCTCCAACCTACTTGCAGATGGACATGCCTGCAGCGGTTCGCGTGTATAAGAATAATATTTACATGTGAGGGGTAGTATCGATTTAAAACACCTCCAACTGTGCACTTGTCAAGCCAACCGATAAAAGAAAAGTAAGACTCGCACGTGAGAAGGAGTGTTGAAGTGGGTAATAAAGTGTCCTACATCGGATAAATATAAAATGAATAATTAAAATATAAGGGTGGAAATCAAACACTACTAATAAAGTTGACATTTTAGTAGTGGAAGCACAAATCATTATATGTAGCCCAATATTGAAATTTAACACATAAATACAAGAAAAAAAGTAAAACAAAATCAAATTAGGTGTAGTGTAGTCCCTAAATTTGGCATTCAAGAAGGTAAAAACTAGAAAGTAAAACATGAACTAAACTAACGATTGCTGGAATGAAAGAAGAGAGTTGTTGCTTAAATGGAGTGACAAAGAGAGAGATGTAGATCTGGAGCTATGGCAAGAGAAAATTGCAAACCAGGGTGGGTATGCAGCTGTGGTTGCTGAATGGAAGATCCAGCTAGTTAAAAAAATTATCACCTATGTACAAGAATATACTTTTAAATAAAAGAGGGAAACAGACACGAGATGTACATCTCCTGAGCCAATCCTAATATTTTTCTTATAATTTAAAATCATAATATATGATTCTCATGTCCGTAACAAATCACACGATAGGATTGGCCATTCGGTGCTCCATAGTCCCCAAGAAGTGTTCAGTAGGCAGAGGCTATGATTCTTACTGACTATGGAGAATTCACTATCCTCGACAATTAGCAATTACACCATACTAGATTTCAAATGGCACGTCATGAGCATCAAAATCACACAACAGGAAGCAACATTTCATTACATGCTTCTATTAAGTGCATCAGTTCACCTCAAGCTGAATATGAAAAGTGTTGAGCATATTTTTTGGACGCAGAGCATGCCTCAAGCACGTTTCACTTCAAGATAAACTGGTACTATCATCCACCCGTGCATGTAAAGTATAAAACCCCAGTATCCAAACCCATGAACATTTTTAGAACACAGGCACATGCCAAGGGCATTCCCAGTCCAAAATGATTGCTATTAACCCAGTTGCAACAACCAACAACTTCCATGAAATGATTCTTGAGGAATCACCCTTGGAATAACAGTGAGTGGATCAACAACTCGACAAGTTGAAGGCCCGTGGATCTAGAGGGTCCAAGTGTAGATAAACTAGGAAGCTAATAAGGCGCCTTCTTCAAACAACCATGGTAGTAAACCCAAGCAACCTGAGCATGTAAATAACTACCATGAGAATGACAGAACTGGTTTATAGCTCGTCGCTCACCAAATGATCAGTGAAATATATATATTCTAGACCCTTCACATCCACCCTACTCTTCAGAAATGGCACTACTATCTGGAATGCTATAGGATACAACAGAAGAATCTAGGAGAATTTAGTGTCTTTAAGGATTTGGTCTTAAACTTATTAATTAAAAAGGAACCGGTTTCAGAACAACAGTACATTCCAGCCTTATTAGGTCCTTAATACTTAACTGAGAATTCTGGGGGGATTACGGTGAGATCACCTTTGCCCATGGGGTGAAATAACTCAGCTCAAACCAGAAGTATTTGTTATTGAACATTTCACTGGAAGACTGCAGCTCTCCAGGATCAGTTGAAGAATCAATCCTAACACATTGCTAATGAGAAGATCTTGCAACTTTTACTCATGACAGTATTGATTTTCCGAGGCACCATCTACCACCATAGATCTAGTAGAGGAAGATTTATACCAAGGTAAAGTAATCTAGAAATAGACAAGAATACTAAAGCTATCCTCTGAACAGAACACTTGAAATATTCACAAAATTGCCAAGTAGTTCAGCTAGATAAACAAAAAATGACCCAAATTTTCATAGGACTTAGCACTGAAGTATAAGATTAATAGCATTTTGTGGAGACAAAATTAAAGCCTCTTTCTTGTAGTTTTTTATTGCTAACAAGCTATCAATGCAAATTTTAAAAGCAACACTGCTCGGAATACTTTTAGTTAGCGTTTAAATTACAATTTTTGTTTAGGAATGTGAATTAAGAATGGGAATGAGATTCTCATTCTTCAAGTTTGGATTATAATTTTTTTGGTCATGAAAATGGCATCGGAATGGGAATCCTACTCTCCTTCCCATTCTTGATTTCCATTCCAAAAAACAAATTCCTAAAGCTACTTTAATTCTCCACCGCATTACTTAAATGAAAGCAGAAACTTATTTCCTGATGACGAGGGACCCTTGCCAGCCTACCCTGTTGAGTTTAGCAGAGCAATTTACGGTCATGGCCCTCACTTAAATCGCAATTCTAATCCCAGGGAGAATCGAACCAATGACTTCTGGGCCACCTGGTGGTGGGTTCGTTTTGTTAATGTTCATCCAACCCCAAAAGCCACTTCAAAGATTACTTAACCCAGGACTCCAACAAAAATGAAATTAAAATATCGGGATTGTATAAAGATATGGGACGTATGGCAATCCCAATCTCAAAATGGTTTGCTCCCACAAAGCATCATATACATCAAAGCTAGACACCACAAAGCATTATACACATCGATCAAACCTTAAAAATCCTCTTCAAGGAGAAATCATACTTGGATCTGAATAAAAAATCTTAAGACCTCATTGAAGAAAAGAGCAAATGAAGAGGACTATCACTAGATGATGATAACGACACCTTTATGTTCCTGCTAAGCAGCTGAAACTGAGTAAGATCAATAACTATTTGGATTTACATGAAGATAATGACACCTTTATGCTCCTGATAAGCTGCTGAAACTGAGTAAGATCAATAACTATTCTAATTTACACTGGACCTTAGTTCTCAGTACATAGTGAACAAGTCATTGAATAGCTTTGTATATCAAAATGGATGACTGTATTTCTAGCAAATGTAGATTCCTTTTAAGTGCATTGGCAAACCTTGCTTGAACAATCCAGAACATCATCTATGCAGTGGCCAATGGAGATAATGTTTCATACGAATAATCGTCGCCGTGACATAGATAAAGTAAAAAATTTAAATAAAAAAACAGTCATCAAGATGTGAGCAATATCGACCGCAAATGAATCATAATAATTTCGAGGAACATGTTATATAGCATTAAGCAGTCTTTTAATCAAACTAACATGGAAGAGTATAATTTAAGATCAGGAAAGGTACCAATTAATTCAATTGGTAGATTTTTGAAGTTGTTGAGACGTGAGGGAAATGAGTGACTGAAGCTTGGCAACTGCAGATGTCTTATCAGGTGGGCATTTGGACAGAGATAAGTTCAAGGAGTGAAGAGCCTCGTCAAGCTTGCCTGCAGCCAATGCCACACACCCCGCCTTATAAGCCTCATCTGCCCTTTTTGCATCATATTTCGGACTCACTCCGTCATCAGGTCTCTTATTCTTAACCGCCGACGAAGATGGAGGGTCCAGGAGAGTGGTGGAGCGTGCATACTCAAGATTAGCAATAGCTGTGTCAATCTCAGACATCATAGCCTCAGGCGTAGAGGGGAACATCTTCACGCCATCAAACACACTCCAGAGCCGATGTCCTTCACCGGAACCCATCTCACTACCAATCATAGCTTACTCTTTACCATGGCAAAAGGGTCCTGTAATGTTCCCAAAATGCATTCAGGGCTCAGCCAACCCCAAATTGAGAATTTCAAATTGACCCAAGTAGGGCAAACTCCAAAAGATCAAAAATCAAGGTTCATGGTGTGGACTCAATCATGAATGCTGCCAATTCAAAACAAAATAGACTCAAATCTACTAGCAAAATCAATCAACTAACTCTTTAATGGCAAAAACTAACTTCAAAAACATGAACAATCAGCAAACCAAAATTCAACTACTTTATATAGAATGTGTTTCGTCAGTATAATTCTCCAGAATAAGAAAAAAAGGGTACAGAACTATACCAATTAAAGAAACCCTTACCACATGATTGAATTCTTGTAAGAGAAAGGGGCGGTGGTGATATTCAAAAGTATTAGAACTTTACGTCTCAGTTACGAGTTGGAATGGTGGTTGTTCTTGTTCCAGAAAGAGAAAAGGAAAAAGGAAAGAATGGTAGGTGAGGTTGATCGCTCTCGACTGAACGGTTTTTGCTCCAGAAGTGAGAAACAAAGGGCCATGGGAATTACAGAGTAGTGACAACTTCTCGTAGAAAGCCCATTAACAAAATATTTTCTTTTTCTTTTTTTTTTTAATGCGAAATTTAATTATTTATTAAAACATCTACACAAGTATGACAAAGATATCGAAGATCTAACTAACTCGTGGGCCACTCTGTTCGCAGATCAAACCGAAAATAAAATATTTACTTGAGTCACAATGGCTAAAACATATTGAATAATCAAAACTGAAGGCACTTGAATTCTCCTCATTGGCTTGAATAATCAAGTTGAAGGCAGTGCAATCCTCTCTTCTAGCCTCAAGAGCACGAACAACTAACAACGATTGCACTTGAAGTTCAAGTCAACCACGTGGAGTGCTCTGCCAACTGCCCTTCGCCACCGTCGTATATGTCATCTGATTCGACAACAAACTCGAAAGTTGATCTCATGACTCTGACCAAATCACCACCTTCTCATTCTTTGCAACCGCCTCTTGTTGCCCTGTATTCACACCAATAAAATAAACTGATCGCGAATGTACGCCGCTACTCTGCAAAACCTTAACAAAACTTTAACTTGATATCAAAGCAAGAGCTCGCTATCTGAACGAGAAAAATCGCAATTTGGTATACGCAAATATAATAGATTGTCACTGCTCTTAAATCAAAAGCAGTCGTAACCAAACAAAAACTCTATCACTCTCTCAAAATGGAAGAGATTTTTCTTTTATTTTACATTAATATGATTTTTGTATTAAGTTCGGCCTTTTGTCGAGGGTCGGATAGTGTAAATTACTATCAAATAGATGTATATTACTAATAACTTAGGCGTCGTATGATCTCACTCAACTTATTGACTCATACATTAGTAGAGTGATTTTAGCTAATTAATTACATATGGGTATCATGTACTTGTCACTAAAACCATTGGAGTACTTTTAACTTCTTCTTTTTTGTTTAAGAGAATAAGGAATCTAAGCCAACAAATATTTGGCTTAGCCTAAGCCAAGCCAATGAG
>JAYMTF010001463.1:0-23300 GCA_036897485.1 Pelargonium nanum | reverse complement strand
CTTTTAATTGCGGATTTGAGTTAATAAAACTATCTCTTTGGTTAAAAAAAAAAACTTGTAAACTTCTCATTCATATATATAAATTAGAGGAATCAATTTTATAAGTTTATTGTTTACTTCAGTGTGTGTTTTCAACAAATTATTGGATGGAAAAGCTGAAAAAATTATTTATTACAGCTAAAAATTGTAAATCTTAGTTAGACCGAGTGGACTTAGAAGGCAAAAGTGATATTTTATGAGTAATTTTTTTATTTGACAAATATTTATAAAATTAATATATAATAGTAAATGTATTCAAATTTCAAAAGTAGTTATATTCAAATTCAAGCCCATACAAACAAGGTCTTACCGAAACCACGCATAGCGAAAGCCATATGCGATACTAGGCCCAATTTGTATTATGTTACCTTGAAACAAAACTGGGCCTCTAGCCCATTGGACTGGCCCAAATTCTTTGTTTGGATTGACTATGGCGGCAAAATGAGTAATTGCTGTTTGTTTCCTGAAAAAATCGCATACATTGATTATTGATTTGGTGGTTGAGCATAATAACACTGAAATCACAAAACTGTAACATTGAATCCCCAAATTTAATGGATAATTATGACTCCCGTAGTGTTATCTTATAATCATGGTTTGAAGTCACCAATAGTTTAAACCTCCACTCTCAATGTTCGACCTTCAACTTATATAAACTTCAAGACATCATACTTCGTCGAGTGACCTCTACAACTCTCCAATTAACGGGTCACTTTCAAGTCATGTTGTCTCGTCAAGTCAACATCAAGACTCTTTGTCTTGTTATGTCAATAGCCACCAGTAGGACATTGCTCAAGGTGGTCAACACTCGTAAGGACACAATTCTGTCCCGAAATTCTCGGAGGACATGCAAAAACTCCTAATTTCACTTAAATCATGCAAATAAGCTTCTAGAAGACTTGAACCCCAACACACAAATGGAAACCAGAGGGAAAAAAAATTACTTAAACCATAATATGTCCCTTTTACCAACCAAATTTGAATTTTGAACCCTTGTTTCTCTTTTATAAACTACTAGTTCATTTTCTTTCACTTCGATTAATGTGCCATTCTTAGTAAATTCATTTTATCATCATTTTACTTGTTTATTTTAATATATATATATATATATTTAAATAAAGAGAGTATAATGTATTGAAGTGTTTTGTACTTTGGTATATTAATTATTAAAAATGACGGTTTTATTAGTTTATTCAATGCAATAGTCCAAACAAACAACAGCTATTAACCGATAAGTGCTTGGTTCGTTGATGACGTGGATGATTTTGACTAGGATCTCCTCTTTAATGTCAATTTAAATATTTTTAAAATTCAAAAGAAAGGCGGCTTTTAACCCAAAATTTTTAATCCTTCAATAACACGCGCCTATATTCAATCCACACGACGCCGTTTTAACTATCACATCAACGGCTCCTTCGTTCTCTGTCATTTTATTTGGAACCCAAAAAGAAATAATAATAAAAAAATTCAGTAAAGCGACTCCAAAAAAAGAGGTAAAAAGAGACGAAGCAGAGCCGAGTCGGACTCGGTGACTCACTCACACACTCTGTGTTGCGCTGTTGAGAGAGAAAGTGGCCGAGAAAAAGCAAGAAAACGCCGAGTGCTACCAGATCAGCTCAAGCCCCACACCGATTCGATCGTACGCGCGTGATTCTAGGGTTTCGTGTTCCGGTGATCGGACCATTGCGAGATGGCGAGTCCTCAGTCGGAGCGGCTCCCGATCACTCCCAGGTCTCCGAGGCCTCTCTCCTTGACGCCCGGTTCTAGGGTTTTGCAAACGCCTATCAGTGATGAGACGATCTGGAGGCGTCTCAGGGAAGCTGGATTCGATGAGGAGTCAATTAAGCGGAGGGATAAGGCTGCTTTAATCTCATATATCGCGAAGCTCGAAGCCGAGGTTTGCTGATTTTTCAATGATTTCTTGATTTTTTTTCTTTTATGTATGATTTTTGTGGTTTGTGGTATTGTTATTGAACTGAATTTGACCTGATTGTTGTGATATATTGAATTCTTCAAATTCAGAAAAGTTTGTATGATAAAATATATGAAGATTCTAGTTTCCTTGGATGTATTGTGTTTTTAATTTTGTTTGTATTGGTCTTATTGGAACTTGGAAGTAAATGTAAAAAATAATTAAAAAGTTAGAGAGAGAGGGAGAGAGAAAAGAGCCTTAGGTGTATACACATACATTACTTGGAATTTTGATTAGTTGTTAACTTTTATCCTGTGGCTTAGATGTATAGCCGAGTTGTTAAAATATCAAATTTTTAGTATACTATAGATTTAGGTGGTTTAATGTCTCGTGTAGGTGATTACAATCATCCGTTTTGTTATATGTAGATTTAGTAAATGTAATTATATATCTATTTGACAGAGTGATTTAATGTTGTGGTATAAGTTTGAAGATAGCTGGTTATGGTATGTTAATGATTCTATGTTTGCTGAATCGTGATAATTTTAGGTCTGACATCTTGTTGAGTTTAATATATGGAAGGTTGGAAATTTCCATCAGTAGTATGCAGATTCTTATATTTATGTGTTGAAGCTCCTGAATTTGTAAAGGTCTACAGGAGACTTTGCAGGGATTCACTGTAGTTTGGAAAGTTACGGTGTTGGTTCAAAGTAGTTTGTAGTTTGGTTATGGGACTTGATTATTCAATATGTTGTGTCTAGTGTACAGCATTTAGCTTTGGGCAATATTTGAGCAAGAGTTGTTAGTTCAATTGATGCATGTTATGCCGTTTTATTCACTATCTGTATTTTGACCAAGCATTACGTGATGTAGCTCTTTGACCATCAACACCATATGGGCCTTCTCATTATGGAAAGGAAGGAGTTGGCTTCCAAGTACGAGGAAATCAAAGCCTCTGCTGAAGCTGCTGAAATAAAGCGCCAGTGTGATCAAGTTGCACATTCATCTGCTCTAGCTGAAGCAAGGAAACGAGAAGAGAGTTTGAAGAAGGCTTTAGGAGTTGAGAAAGAGTGTGTAGCAAGTGTATGTTAATCTATGGTTCTATTTTATTTGAAATTAATGTTCCCATTCCCTGTTTTTCCAACAGCTTTCTCTATCTATTTATTGACATTCTCTTCTGCAATCCTGTAGATGGAGAAGGCATTGCATGAAATGCGTGCAGAATTTGCTGAGACAAAGGTTGCGGCTGATTGTAAATTGGCCGAAGCACGCAGTATGGTAGAAGATGCACAGAAAAAGTTTACTGAGGCTGATGCAAAGCTGCTTGCAGCAGAATCTTTGCAAGCAGAAGCTACTCGCTATCATCGTGCTGCTGATAGAAAGCTACAGGAAGTTGAAGCTCGTGAAGATGATTTGAGGAGGCGTATGATATCTTTCAAGTCTGAGTATGTGTCGAATTCCTTGTTCAAACATAACTTGTGCTTGTACTAGATTTTAATAAATTGAAGAGCATGTCCACGAGGCTCCCCTACTATGGAATCTGGCTTGCTATTTATATACACATCGTTACCTTTGCTTTTGCAGGGAGACCGTTTCCCTTGAACCCATGACCTCAAGGTTACAGGGCAATCATACCATGCATTTGTATTGGGTTCAAACGATTATGTTAAACAATGTTTCTGTTTCGTGGGCCTAATATCCAAATGTCCTGACTCCTCTGAGCCCTATTTTCCCTTATCAAAAAGATATTTGTGAGTGCCTCTACCAAGAGAGTGCTTTGTCTATATTTGTGAGATGTGATTCATATTTTTCAAATTAACGTGCTTTTGAACATATAGTAAAAAGTATGATTAAATGTTCTTGTCCTCTGGGTTCTTAACCAAATTCATAAATCTCTTCCGTTACCAGCTAACCTATGTTATCCCCAGAGGCGCTGCCAACCTTTGTGTTATCTGCTTCAGTCTTAGATCTGCAACACGGTCTATCATGCACTGTATTTTCTCTCTGTTTGGGCAGTAGCTGTGTACATGACAATTAGGTCTTTCTCTCAGTCTCCTTTCCCAGAATTCAATTACTAATACAGCACAAATGTAAACGTGGATGCATCCAAATGCTGACATTGCAATAGCTTTCCATGATTTGCATGATAAATATAGTGTGCATGTACTATGGCCATACTGC
Source organism: Pelargonium nanum (assembly GCA_036897485.1). Classification (NCBI taxonomy): domain Eukaryota; kingdom Viridiplantae; phylum Streptophyta; class Magnoliopsida; order Geraniales; family Geraniaceae; genus Pelargonium; species Pelargonium nanum. The sequence continues at coordinate 19,168 of JAYMTF010001463.1, read as the reverse complement.
TCTTCAATTTATCTTGTGTGATGAGCAAAAGTTTTGTTAAGAGTTGTTCTTGATTTATGTGTTTTCTTTGTTCTTAGTTGTGATGCAAAGGAGAAAGAGATTATCCTCGAGAGGCAGACATTGTCCGAAAGGCAGAAAATTTTGCAGCTGGAACAGGAAAGAATACTTGACGGACAGGCTTCACTTAATCAGAGGGAGGATTATATTTTTAGTAGATCGCGGGAGCTTGATCAACTTGAAAAAGAGCTGGAGACTTCGAAAACGAATATTGAAAACCAACTCAAATTACTAACTGAAGAAAAGTTCAATCTGGATATGACTGTGGCTTCCGTGTCAAAAAGAGAAGAGGTCCGTGTTTCAAGTTTTTTTTGTTTTTTATTTTATTCTTTATGGGGTAACAATGGAAGTTGTATATCACACCTCGCTCCTAGTATTTTGTTTTATCTGAATATTATTATGTGTGTGCAGTCTCTTGTGGAAAGGGAAGCTCTTTTAAACAAGAAAGAGCAAGAGCTACTTATTTTACAGGAACAATGTGCAACCAAGAAATCTGTGAGTTAAAAAGTGTTCACTTGTAGTTATCTTTGCGATGCTTGAGTTTCTTTACCGTTGGTAATATTTACCATTTGTCTTGTCCAGAAAAATAAAGAAAAAGACAATGTTTAGCTTCCAACTTTCTTATATTTTTCTTTGGTTTGCTGTCGGTACAGGTGGAAGTTGAAAAAGTAATTGCTGATCATGAAGCTGCTTTGAAAGCCAGGAAGTTTGAGTTTGAAGCTGAGTTAGAAATGATGCGCAAATTGGTTGAAGATGAAATTGAGACTAAGAGAAGAGCTTCAGAGCTGAGAGAGCTTGATATTGCTCAACGAGAGGACCTTCTCCGTGAAAGGGAACATGATCTGGAGTTGCAGTCTAGAGCCTTGGCAGGAAAGGAGAAAGATGTAGAAGAGAAGATGAAATATCATGTTGAGAAAGAGAGAACTCTTGGTATTGCCGAAAAGGAATTAGAATTGAAAAAAAGTCTTCTCCAGAAAGAAACCGAACAAGTTAATAAAATGAAGTTAGATATTCAAAAATCCATTGATTCATTGAAAGACAAGGAGAAAGAAGTTGATTGGGCAAAGGAGAAGTTAGATGCCATGAAAAGTGAAATAAATGAGTTATCGGTTTTGGAAATGAAGCTAAAAGAGGAGATTGATTCAGTTAGGGCTCAGAAATATGAATTTATGGCTGAGGCAGATAGGTTGAAAGCAGAAAAGGCAAAATTTGAAGCAGAGTGGGAATCAATTGATGAAAAAAGAGAAGAGCTGCGAAAGGAAGAAGAACGAGTTGCTAAGGAAAAGCTAGCTATTTCTCAATTCATCAAGGATGAGCATGACAGCCTTAGACTTGAGAAAGATATAATTCAAGAACAGTACAAACAGCAAATTGAATCACTTCAGCATGATAGGGAGAAGTTAATGAATGAGATGGTGCAAGAGCGTACGGAGTGGTTCAATAAGTTGCAGCAAGAGCGTGCAGATTTCTTGCTAGACATTGAGGTGCAGAGGAGGGAGTTGCGGGATTGTATTGAGAAAAAACAGGAAGAATTAGAAAGTCGACTGAGGGAAAGAGAGAAAGTTTTCGAGCAAGAGAAGAAAAATGAGCTTCAGTATATCAGTTCCCTCAAGGAAACAGCAGCCAAAGAGATGGAACATGTAACTTTAGAATTGGAAAGGCTGGATCGTGAGAGAACGGAGATCAATTTGGATAGGGAGCAAAGGAACAACGAATGGGCAGAGATAAATAGCTCCATTGAGGAGCTTAAAGTACAAAGCGAAAAATTGAAAAGGCAGAGGGAGCTGTTGCATGCAGATAGGGAGGAGATTCTTGCTCAGATTGATCGGTTGAAGGAATTGGAGGATATGAAAATTGCCTCAGATATTATCGCTGTGTCAAAGATGGAACGGTCTAACCCAAGGCTTAGCCAGTGTAGCATCTCTGCAAAAAGGTCGAATCGACAAACTATTAAACATCATGATGATATGGATTCACGTGAGACTGTAGGTATCACTGGCAATGGCAATGGAGTCAATTCTCCTATGCAAAATACACTCTATGCCTCTCCTACCTCTGCTCGTTTCTCTTGGATCAAACGATGTGCTGAATTAGTATTCAAGCGTTCTCCAGAGAATCCCAAGTTGAAATATGAAAAACCAATGATATCTGACCATGAAGATCAAGATGCAAGCTTCAAGTTTTCCGGACGAGTGGAATCACCTGTTGGTTATGAGGGGATGAAACACAAGGAAGATCAGAAGTTTGATGACATTTTCACTGAGAAGCAGCTCGCAAGAGATGCTTTTGAAGAACCAAAAGTTATACTTGAAGTGCCTGCTGCAAGTGAGGATGCTAAGGAAGCTAATTATTTGGAGTCCGAGATTGAGGAAGATGTCTGTGAAAAGTCTTCCCAATCAATACCGGATCGAGGGATTCATGCTGGACGGAAGAGAAGAGTAGAAAACACTCCAGATGACCCTATTGAGATACTGGCAGAAGAAACGCATAACAATAAGAAAAGGAAACAAGATTATGCCAATGTAAATTCGTCAGAACAGACCATCACACACCGGTAAAACTCGTGTCCTTGGACAATTATCTTCTTGTATATGTTAGGTTGTGCTAATGGTTCTAAAACTGAATTTATTTTGTTTATTTGTTTTCAGTATGATCTCGCCACAAGCTGATGAGCTGGATGATCATCAGACATCCATCTCCCAAACTCAAGGTGCTGAAGAGACCAGCCTTTTAGTTGTAGACAAAATCATCAAAATTTCAGAAGTGACAACCACCACTTACACCTGTGCGCATCAAGAAATAATAGACTGTTTGCCGAATCCTGTTGTGGATTCAGAGCATGATATTCTTCAAAGTGAGGGAACAGATGGTAATGCAAACCTAAAACATAGTCAGGTGAGTTATTATTATGCATGCATCTAGATCCAAAGCAGTACAAATACGGTTCTTTTCATATGTTATTATGAACTCATATGGTAATCATAACCCTTCAGTGTATGTGGAATCGGATAATATGTATCCTATTGAAAATGCGGATTGGATCGGATTGGGTGAATCCACACATTTTACTCTAAAATCCAAAATTCGATCCAATTAGTGGCCCAAAATCTGAATGGACCCGAACCCCTTTCGAATCGGATTGTCTTTATCAATCTGAACCTGAACAAATCTGATCCTAACCCAATCCAAAATCCAAAATTACTACCTCTAGTGGAAAGCAAGGAACAACTTTTTATGGATAGCTGCTTGCCTTACGATAATTCGATCCGTTATAGTGCTATTCTTGTTTTTCCTTTTCTCGTATTCCTCTATAGTTTTGCTTAGATGTTGTGCATATTTGTTTGCAGCCTCAGGAGGTCGATACATCTGCAAACAGTGATCAGAATCCAGAAGATCATGGTGTTTTGAAATCAGATGGTATCGATAAGGTCAATGAGGTTGTTGGAAAGCGAACGAGGTCGAAACAGAAGTTGTAGAGATCTGGTTGTTTCTTACTGACATAGTTCATCATCGGTACGTCTCTTTTCTGCTTTTGTCATTGCTTTTCCGATTTCCCGACTGCTAATTGGACTTGTATGCGTAATGCAGAACAATGCAAGTGATCACCATAGAATATAGTATGCATAGAGGAGTGGCGGTGGGCTCAAATTTGTACCTTGTGACTTGTCTTGATGTCCAAATATGTAACTAGCTCAGCTCATTTTAGATGATTTGCCCATTTTTTTGGTGTCTATTACAATTTGTGCTTTGTGGAGGGGTGGTTGATATTCCTTATTATATGTGAAAGTTTGGCAGTATTTTGTAAGATGGAGAACCTAAATTCTTTTCTTTTTGTTGTCTGTATTATGTTTGGTGATGAAACATTAGGTCGACTTTGTTAGTATTTAGTGTGCTTGGAAAATGACGATGTAATATTGGTATATTTTTTCGGGTCTGTTCGAATGGTCAAATTCACATGAGTCCGTACTTCTTACACTAAAAGATTCACTTGGAAATAGATAAACGAACTACCTTTAGGTTGCGTTTGGGAACATGTATTTGATTTGAAATTCGACATTTGAAATTTTGAATTTGAAATCTTGTATTTCATTACAAATTTAATGTTTGGAAAATAATAGAATTTCAAATGACAAGGTAAGAGCTGTTATTTGAAATTTCATGCTATAAGCATGTTTTGAATGCCATTGGATTTTACTCAAATCCAAATCCAAATTCTTGGAGTTCCCAAACACCTCATTTGGTTCAAATCCAGCATTTCAAATCAAATAATGGTTCCCAAACACACCATAAAGCAATTCAGATAACTTATTTAGAGAAATCATGAAGGTCGATTTAGTCTTTTGAATTAGAACAATAAGGATGTTTTGAAAACAAAATCAATTCTACGTCTAATTCTCATTCTCTTGTGTTAGGTATATCAAATTAGTGACTTTGCTAAAGGAATTCTCAAACAAAATCTAACTTCACTTTGTCTTCTAGCAACTTGAAATTTACTACAAAAAAAAATAATCAAAACAATGCATGTGCTTATTAACAACTAAATGAGATTAATTTGTATAATTAGAACGGATGGATATGTTTACCTAATTTTCAAGTACAACGAAAAAATTTATACTAGTTTTATCATTGCATGCTCTTCAACTTTCATCCGTTACAAATTTTCACTCAATAACTAATAACAATTAATGAATATTAATATATTATTATAGAATGAAAAAGTAACAGACGATAATTTATTGTAGGATGAAAATGTCAAACGTAACTAACTTCCTCTAAATTTTTCTAGAAAAAAAATCAAAACATTTATTACATGATCGAAAAGTAACAAACTTTAAGAAATACTAACTTGTTACAAAAATGCTATTAGTTATTCATGCATTATTTTAAAAAACAAAGATGCTATTGTGATGAAAGAAATACTTGAATTAAAAAAAAAAAGAATTTTGGCATTCTAAAAAAATCTACGAGACTTTACAATTCGGGTTTCAAAACAGGTCCGAGTCAACTTTTTCGTATTCGTAATGCATAACTTAAATCCGACCCAAAAAGGGTGCGTGTTGCGAGTTTCAAATCGAGTTTTGTTTTGTTTTTGTGTGTAACAAGTTTGTTCATGCAAATTTGCTTGACTTAATCCAAAAATCGATCGAATATATTTTATGCAACCCGAACTTGAAAATGCTGAACAAATTACCGGATCTAAATACCATTTGAATTCAAAATGCACTATTTCAAATCAAATGAAAAAAATTGAAACACATTTTTTATTTATATAAATTAAAATGAATAAACCGGCCTACCAAATCAAACCGATAGGATTGGGTTCTTGAGTCTAATCTCTAAACCAGTAATGACTGAGTCAGCTCTTTTCGAACGTTGATATGGACTGTCTAATTAAATAATTTAAATTAAAAGATCAAGATCCAAATTATTTATTTATTTCTCTTTATTTATAAGATAACAGCTATAGCAATAGCGAGGGTTAGTTAAACAAATCAACAAGAACACCAAAGAGACTGAGCAGAGAAAAAATGGAGAGCAGCGCCGTCATTTCTGGCCTTCAACCAAATTACCTTCTCTGCCCCTCCCGCCGCCACGCCGCCGCCGTCCTTCAACCTCCGTCCTCCTTCTCCGGCAAGCGACATTTCTCTGCTTCTTCGCTCAAGGTCCTCTTTTTCTCTGCCAATCTCCGAATCCATTTCTGTGATTTTGTCAATGTCGATTGATTGAACTTTTTTTTCGTTTTCAGCTCCACAAGCAGCTCTCTTTGGGCTCCTGCAACACTCCTCAGGCGGTTGTGGGCCGGAACGTCACTTTGAGGCACGACCCAGTTGATTTTTTTTTTTGTTTTTGTTTTATTGGGTTGTGTTGTTTTGTTTGATTTTTGATTTGTTTGTTTTTGGGAAGTGCAGCAATGAAACAGTTGAATTAGCCGACATAGAATGGGACAACCTGGGATTTGGGTTTCTCTCGACGGATTATATGTATGTGATGAAATGCTCCAGCGGCGGGAGCTTCTCTAATGGCGAGTTGCAGCGATTTGGGAACATTGAGCTGAGCCCGTCAGCTGGAGTTTTGAATTATGGGCAGGTTGGTTTTTGGATGATTCTGTTTTGGGGTATAAGAATTTACATGAAAGTTTGTGTTTTTTTGTTTGATTTTTCTGAGCATCATGTTTCCAATCTTGTTGGTTTGTTTGTTTGTTTTCTGGGCTCATTTGCTGTTTTGGGTTGTTTAATTTTGGGGGTGTTTGGCAGTAATTAGGGAGTATTTCGATGGAATCGAAGAAATGATTTGACTTTATTGTATATAGGGACCAATTGTGTTTTCCTTGCACTGGATTTTTTGGAGGGCATATATGTTGGAAGGCAATTGCTGCCTGTTTGGTGTGTGTACAGACTTTATTAGCTGAGTCTTATTATGCTAATATGGTATTTTCTAGTGCCCTTTTAAGCGTAGTTGTCTTTTTGGAAGTAAAGGAGCCAACTTTAGATAACCTTAGAGACTTTTTTAGTCTGGGAAGATGCTTTACTTTTTAGGTCTCAAGGGTTGAGTTGATCACGAGCTAGAATATCACACGGTGTTTAGCTTCTATTTAGTTCTCTTTTGTTGAGTTTGACTCTGATTCCTGAATCTGTTCACTGCATTAATTTGCATCAGTTATGGCATTTTTTTGGGTGTAATTTTTGTTTATTTTCTCTCTCCCTAGGGATTATTTGAAGGATTGAAAGCCTATAGGAAAGAAGATGGTAATATTCTTCTCTTTCGTCCCGAGGAAAATGCGCTTCGGATGCAGATGGGTGCAGAGCGAATGTGCATGCCGTCACCAACTGTTGAACAGTTTGTAGAAGCGGTGAAGGAAACAGTTTTAGCAAACAAACGCTGGGTACTGTACAACCTTAATTCCAGTATGAGTTTTTTATCAGCATTTGACATTACGTGATGTATATCTATATCACTAAGTTGTTAATCTGTCATTTTAGGTTCCCCCTGCGGGTAAAGGTTCCTTGTATATAAGGCCATTGCTAATGGGTAGTGGTGCTGTTCTTGGTCTTGCTCCTGCTCCAGAGTACACCTTTCTAATTTATGTTTCTCCTGTTGGAAACTATTTTAAGGTTTGTTATTGTCCCATTCAAGTGTATTATGATCATGTGCTGCTTCTGAATTATTTTAAATATCTGGTCGATGTATGTTTTATATGCTCAAACTTATTTTGCATCACAAGTTTTGATGAATTAAAGGTTGTGTTTGGAGAGATAGTCTTAAATGAATTGAAAGTGCTTGCTTAAATGTTCTTTTTGATAATGAAACACAAACTTTTCCTTTGATTGGAAATATTTCTCAATACTAGACATATAGGGTAGAGAAAATAAAGCATAGTCTGCAGGAAATTTTCCTAATTTATGTGTAATCTCTGCACAAGTTTCATATTAGAGCAATCCTGACTTGAATAGGGTTCTTTCCTATGATGATAATATGCAACATCACTAATCACATCCTGTTTACGATTTAATCAGGTTCTTCCCTTTGTTTTCCTGCTTTTATAGATGGTTTCGGCTATTTCCACACTGACAATACTAATGTCTTTTTGTCTGTAATCATATTCCAGGAAGGTGTAGCACCCATTAATTTGGTGGTTGAGCATGAGCTGCATCGTGCCACTCCTGGTGGTACTGGAGGTGTTAAGACGATAGGCAACTATGCTGCGGTACACTACTTGCATGCCAATTGACTAATAATATTACAGTGTTTGATATTTGCATATTGTGAACTTTTATTCCACTCTTGAACTGTGATAAAACTTTATAACAATGACATATGCTCAGAATGCTACATTGAGTCTTGAATTTGGTTGTGGTAACTTTCTGGCATGTGAAGATTGTTCAGATTTTGCCTGGTGGTTTCTAATTTCTTTCTAATCCATCAATTCATTATCTTACAGGTTTTGAAGGCACAATCTGCTGCAAAAGCAAAAGGCTATTCTGATGTTTTATACCTTGATTGTGTGCACAAAAAGTACCTGGAGGAGGTCTCATCTTGCAACATTTTTGTCGTGAAGGTACTTTTCTTAAAAATTAAGTGCAAACACGTAATGATGTCTACTGTTGATTTTCTTGCCCGAGATGGAACCATAATTTTATACTGTTGATTTGATTTTGCTTTTAACACGTATTTACGTAACAGGATAATATGTCATCAGCTCATTCTTGAAAATAATGTCGGGCAAGTCTGTATAATATAATGGATTGAACTTGTGCTTCATGTATCAAATAAGTGGTCTTAGTTGGCTTTTGCTGTTTTCTTTTTCATTAAGCTGAGGAACTGTTTACAAGTACATTATTTCTATGCAATAATATTTTGTGAGTGTCGTAGACTCATTTTGCGTAACATTAGTGCTAATGTATGTTAATTTATTATGTGGTCCTAGGACAAAGTTTTATCAACACCTGCTATCAAAGGGACAATCCTTCCAGGCATTACTCGAAAGAGTATAATCGATGTGGCTCGTAGTGAAGGATTTGAGGTATGTATTTCCATAGTAACAAAACTTGGATAAATTTTGGTACCTAGCACTCTATTAGCAAACCATCTATTGCATAAAAGAGTATAATATAAGTTGCTTGCAACTTAGGATATTTCCATTATAACAAACCATGGACATTTGGTACTTGGTACTCTGGTTGCATATTGCGGGTGTTCACGGGTTCGTGGTGAAAGTTTAATATTCTATATTATATGATCTGAACACGACCTGACTATTAAATGAGTTGAGTTATATGACACGGACAACAAAATTATATAAACAGGTTCAATGAACCCGACCCAATACATAAACTTACCATTTTATCTACGCAACTTGTTTAATTAAATGGCTTTGGGGGGTCAAGGAGGTTTGACACAAACACGACAAGAGCAAGATTGAGTTAGATCCAAACTCGCGTAAATTGGTATCGTGTTCGAGTCATGGGTCATGACTCATGACCCAAATTGGCTGCCCTAGTTTTGCATAGCATGTGGTTTGTCTGCACTAGTTATAGAGTGTGGAATGGGTTTTTCCAAATCACTTCATCTGTTAATTTTCTTTGGTACATGCAGGTTAAGGAACGCCAGGTTGCGGTGGATGAGTTGCTCGATGCTGATGAAGTATTTTGCACGGGGACAGCTGTTGTCGTGTCACCCGTTGGTAGCATCACTTACCTCGATAAAAGGTAAATGTATCCTGGCTCTTCATTTTTCTTTTGGCATTGAAGTGAAGTTCTCTGGTTCTTGCGAGTGTTTAATTTACAATAGAACTCCTAAGTGTGCGTGTTGGGTGTATCACAACACGATTTGTACATGTGTCCGGGGCTTAGTATGAACACGGCACGATTATTCAACAAACACGACATCATCACTCAACAAACACTGCATTATTACAAACTGTGATCCCAAACACGCATATTTAGTGTTGTGTAAAGTGTAGAGGCTCGAATTGCCAGCTCTTCCATAGACAGTGAACTCGACACAACAACTTAGGGCTTTCTTCTGTTTGTGCAGGATATCTTATGGAAATGGCGGTTTTGGTGCTGTGTCACAACAACTCTACTCTGCACTTACAAGACTTCAGATGGGTCTTGTAGATGACAAGATGGGTTGGACTGTAGAGCTAAGATAGGCAAATATTGGAACAATCAAAACCCAGTCTGTATTATGCACCTCTGCAGGGGTAGCACCATCTCTATCCATCTTTCTAGCAGTTAAAACACACCCACTTCCTTTTTTGCAATCTGTAGATAGGTTTTGAAAATGTTGGTTGCTTGACATTTATGAACTTATTTAACAACTTTTTCACTATCTACTTGTCCAATTTCTTTATTTGATCCTTGTCATGAAGTTGGAACAAGTCTACCTAAGCATGTTAGGTTGGAAAGAATCTATATATTGATTCAAAATGTTTATAATCATGCGCGGAAATAAAATAACTAACACGAGAGTTTACTGTTAGAGATGGCAAATATCACTGATATATGAAGTTTTGTAACTCTCTATCGTGCGGCTAAATTTATACTATGTTATCACAAACAGATTAAGTTTTTGAGTCGAAGTCAAGTTCATCAACAATTGAAAGGACAGGTGCAAGAGCGAGATTGAAAGACCAGTTGTCAAAAACAAGCCATAGAATAACATTAACCTCAAATCACTCCTTAATTCAGAAAAAAAAAAATCAACTGGTCAAAAGATATAAATGAAAACAAATGGGAGATATCAGAATAACAATTCTGGGACCATCATTTCATGGACAAAAATATATCAGTACATCCCATCAAAGTCAAGTAGCCTCTCCCATATATAATCAACAACCAGTGTGTGGAGTGAGGCCAGTACTTCTAAGTTCTATCTACATAGACATTTTGTCCTACAAGTACCAGTTCCATTGCAAAAACACTGAGATTAAGAGACTAGTCATTAGGCATATCCAACTATCTAAAACATCCTTTACTATATGCAATTTTCTTCCACACAAGATGGAGCAAAAAAGGGAACTGTACTTATCTTTCAGGCTTTTTTCGGTAGCAAACTTCCGCTCTGGTTCGCTTCTTCTTACCAGAAGAATCCCAGGAAGGAAATTCTGGAGTAGAAACCGATTCCAAAGGTGAAATCTTGCGCTTCAGTAAAGCAGGCGAAGAAGAATTAACTAATGGGAGTAACTGATTAGGAATTTCTTTGTCCACTGCTGTTAGTTTAAGATTTTCCATCCTCAGAAAGATGTCCACTGCTTTCTCTTCAAAACCATAATGAAAAGCCCTCCGAATGACTTTGGAGAGGCTGTCCACAAGCTCATTGTTGCTCTGTAGAACTGCCTCAGAGATAGCCCTTGCAAAATTACTAGCGAACAAAATGTTTTTCTGCTTTGAGTTCCAGCTAGATATCTGAACAAGCAGTCTCTGAGACTTCTTTTCCCATATTGCTTGTTTCGTAATTTGTACATTTATCCTTTTGTCCAATAGCAAGCAGTATTGATTCTTTGAACCAGCAACAGTGGCTAATTGTAAGCCATATGGAACTGGTATCTGCTTCTCAGCCCCATAAAATGAGAGATCAAGGACACTTGCTCTCCTTTGCTTTTCCTCCATTGAAACACTAGAGAGAAAGGCCAATATGATTTTGATCAAACTTTTCCAAATCAAGCTGTCTCTCATATCTAACTTCTGAAAAGTGCGATTCGAAGACAAAGTATCATCCGGGTCATACTGCACGGATTCAGACAATGTTCGAACTCCCAATCTTCTGTAAATGTCACAGAGATTTTTCCAATCAAGTGTTTTGGAGCCAATTTTGGGGAGCCACAAAAATATAGGTTCTTTACTTGCTCTTGCAAATGCACATTGGAGTACCTGGTCATCAGGAATTAGGACTTTACCTTTATCTACTAATTGGATATCCCCAGAAAAAGTGGTTGCGGGTAGCAAGCTTATCTCCTCACTGATGGTAGAGCACAAAGTATCATCCCAATTAGCCGATATGTAACCCCATAAAGTCATTAACTCATCAGAAGACACTTGGTGCTTTCCTCTCTCCCAGTCATGCCAGAGCATCACATAGTGACCAAGAGAAGGAACTTCCTCCACGGCAAAAGCCATTGATAGAAAACCCAACAAATTGTTCTCGTAGTAATTATCAAGGACATGCAAACAAGAGTGAAAAAGGTTGTTCGTGCAGTGAAGAACGCAAGAACGAGAAGGCACCCATTTCCCTTCTCCTGGTCTGTGAACATCTGGAATCCACAACACAGAGCAAGATATATCCAAACAGTTCTCAATCCATCCACATTTGTGCAAGAACCTGTATATTCTCATTATTGGATTAGTTTGAGTATGAGATGTAAGAATCTTTGAAAGAAGAGAGCAAACTTCCTCAATTTCAATCTTCACACCTATGACTTTCAGTTCTTCCCTCTCCAGTGAACTAAATGTCCCGTAGAATATATGATCAAGAAAGGGTCCATCTTGCTGTTCTAGATAACATTCCCATTCAGGATTAAAGAAGAGAGACTCCTCTGGGGATTTGTAGCCCATGTGCGTTTTCAACCATTTGCTAGATCTTAGCTTGTCAATGAAATGTTCAACTAGAGAATTGCCACTTCTTCGCAGGGACGAGAGACACTGCAACAAAGAGTGAGCCCAGCCTGGTGCAACTACTGCTGGTTCCTTTGGAAAATTGAGATCTCTTGCCAGAAAATGAGCTCCCTGGCTCAAATCAACCACTACTCCCAGAAACTTCAGCTCATTTCTAAATGAATGGAGATCAACACCATAATATGTCATATCAATGAAAGGGAGATTGGCAAACTGTGAAACAGATTCCCATTTTGGATCAAACAATATAGCATCGGAGGCAGATTTATAGCCATTACAGGTCTTCAACCACTTCTCCCCTGACAAACAGCTCATAATATTGGACAACAATGAAGGCATTGTTTCACCCATATGCTTCATACAGTTCAACAGTGAGATAACATTAGCACTTGTTAATCGGCTTGTAGATAACATCGACCTGATTTCAACAGAAAACATCTTAGATGCCCCATCATCGTCCACAACTACCCCGATTGCCTCCAGTTCTATCTTGTATGACCGAATCCTGCTTCCATAAAATGCTTCATCAATGATGGGCAATGTAACAACATTCAGCAAGTGATCCCATTTGTGATCAAACAGAAGGGATTCCGTGGAGCATTTGAACCCGGAATTAGTCTTCACCCATGGTTGACACCTGATTCTATGTGTTAAACCAACAGCTCTAGGCCCCAAATGCTGGATACATTCAAGTAACAGCAAAACACTCTCCTTGGTCAAAGTGGATAGATCTTCAGGAAATCTGAAATGTTTCTGTATGAGCTCATATGCTTCTTCCAAACAGACAACAACACTGAGCAATTTGAGTTCATCAGCAAAAAAATCAAAATGGTTCTCATAATATGCTCTATCAACAACAGGCCGGTCTGTTAATTGTGCAAAAGCCTCTGAGACATCAGATGACAGATAAACAGATCCAGCAGGAGTCGTAAAGCCCATTTTTGTTTTCAGCCATTTCCCCTCTTTCAAAGTTGTCATAAATTCTCCATTAAGCTTATTATTGTCCTTCAAGTATCTAATAAAGGTCAACAGGAAAATTGCAAATTTTGCATCCATTGCATTGGAGGCAAGGGGCTTAAAGTGCTCAATAATAAGTGGATGCACGTCATCAGACCCTATATGCACACCGATATATCTTAACTCATCTTTGAATGACCTAATTTTGTTCATATAATACTCATCATCTACTACTGATAAAACCCGGAGAAGTTTTGCCATCTCTAATAATGTACATACCTCTGTTCCATCAGAAAGAAAACAATATATTGGAGGATAAAAGCCTGAATATGTCTTCAACCATTTACCTGTCATTATACTTTCTTTAAACCTCATAGGCATCTCATGGTTGCTTGCCCTCAGGCTCCGTATCCAGCCCAGAAGTAATAGAGCCTGGTCACAAGTCAACTGAGAAGTAACCACTGGAAACGCTATATCTTGAGGTATAATATCAGGCAAATCAAAAGTTACGGCATGTTTTGTAAGGAAGTCCAATAGTTCCTTCTCTGCTGTAGATACTCCACCAAATTTTGCAGCTTCAGCATACACAGACCCCAGTTCAACATAATTGCCATTAAAAGACCCCTCAATATCTGGATTGTTACAACCAAAGAGTTTTACCCATTTGCTACCGGAAGCAGGCACAAGAGTTTTGGTACAGAGGACATTTCCAAATTTATCAGATACTGGCATGGAACACAAGATCCTGAAAATTTTGTCGACTTGAATGTAGTTGTTCAAGAATGAATGGTAAATGAAATGAGATAATTTAACTGCCAGTTCTGAGTCTTTTCTTCTTCCAACAAAAGAAGAGAGCGCTGCACAGTACTGAGGGATTGTAGTAACTACCAGACCCACCTTTTCTACCAAAAACTTCTTCAAACAATTTTCTTTCGCATGGCCTACAAGAGCGACTACTAGATCATTAGGGAAGAAAAACATATTGTCTGGACAACCCATCTCTAGGTTCCATTTATTAAGCCATACATGTTCTTCAACCTCCCAGACAAGATGGATTTTCTGTTTTACATCAACATCTAAAATACTACATTGCTTAATCTCCCCAGTCTGAGCAATGTACTTGAAAACGGGTATGTTAATGAAAGTCTTGAGTGGCAATTGTTCCCAATAATCAGCAAAAAAGCAAAGGAGGTCTGCATACTCACCGGGTGGAGCGCTGAACATGCGACAAAAGGCATGAATGAATCTGCCATTATATTCATTACAATCATCCATGACAGGCATTCCAAGATAATCCCAGCCTTTAAATTTTTTGCAGGCCACTGATTCATGAAAGATAGATTTCCCTGGGGAAGATATATCCTTGGTAACAATGCAGTGTTTCATGGTGTGGCCCTGTGTTTCTTCTTTCAAGAATGCCCCTTGAGGAACAATGCACTCTTTCTTTAATCTTGATTCTATAGATTGTCTCACTTTCCTAAGCTCCTTATAAGGAGACTCTTGAGCAGATAAGAAGTGAAGCACTTGATCAGTGGTGAAGTACTCTGCTGTAATAGTGGACTCCATAAAAGTAGTAAAAGCGCTCATGAAAGCAGAAGGCACATGGTCCAAGATTCCTAAATTCCACTTGTTGTCCAAAACTATGTCCTCTCTCGAGGATGAAAGTATGAAGTCCGCCTGCACTATGAATGGGAAGTTGGTAATCATTTTAGTTGGCAGGAATGCAAATATGCCAACAGGAGTGCCCTTGTCTAATCTCTTTCCAGATGGGAAAGCAAGAGATATCATCCATTCTTTGATGTCCTTTCTTGAGTCAACCTTACTATTTTCTTCTACTGAGAAAACTTGGTCCCATATGTGATAACAGCAAGTGAGCACATTACAAAACACTTCCTCTCGAACTGAAAGACGGACACTGCGACAATCTTTCTTTTGACTCTTTATTGTTGTAGGATCAGTCTCACTATAGATTGAATGGGCAGATATAGAGTCTGTGGAACAACAATTACCATTGATTTCTCGTACTGATATCCGCTTGATCTTGCGTAAGAAGAGTAAGACTTCAGGATTGATATCTGAGAGTTGTTTCTTCACTGATTCTACTTTCTCAGGTTTTAGAGGTAGAACAATGGTTGTTGTTAGAAGAATGTTGCCGGATCCATAGATAGATTGTAATTCTGAAACAGTTGGCTTATTGTTTGTGGCAATCCACTCTGGAACAATATACCCAATACCAGAATCAGCATCTGGAACATCACTGAATCTGATTTGGTAACCACGGCTAAAAACATGAGGGCATGAACTGATTAAAAACACACTTTTGAAACCAATACCTGCAATGCATAAAATTGAGACTAAGTGAAATTTTATAATCATGCAAGCTACCCAAGTATGCATCTGTACAAAGCAGTTCAGAAACAACTGTTGACTTGCATTTGGCCGGTTTCATGTTTACAATAATGCCAGCAAAAAATAATAAGCAAAATTTAGCTTCACTAGCCTGGCTGCTCTTGAGCTGATAAAACCCATATATGATAAATATACTAACTCTATATGTAGATAAGCAGGCTTGAACTGTACACAGGGCTAACTAATTCCTCAAGATTCTGTACACATGGTCTTTTTGTGAACAAACTGACAAGTGATTACGGATCTTATCTCCCATGATTCATACCAAATTTATAATTTACGCACACATTATATTGTGTGTTAAGCTAACGCTTAAACACACCACAACTAATACAGTGCATGAAGATTTTAAACCTGAAGCTAATTTGTCCCGCTCTTTTTAGTAGAGAAATATTTGCAAGGATAGTCTAAACTGCCAGGAAGCATGAGGCTTGACTGAACCAGCAACTTCATTTACATCCTCTTAAGGTGTGCGTCAAGTGTCCAAAAGGTCACCATGATAACATCCTTTCACCCAAACACCAAATTTTCATTTTTACTGCAATGTCAAGATTAGAGACCCTAATAAAGGGTTTCAAAGGAAGCCCCAAACTCTATCAGCAAGCTTAGTACCCTGCATGCCTCCAAGACTGAAACATGATATTATTGAAAATATTATTCTTGGGGTCTTTATTTAAGGGTCACTTGACATTTTCCCCACCAATGTAAAAGATGCTTTTACGAAAAGTTCAAAACATGATTGCAGGAAAATCTCAATTATATATGTTTTCAGGGATTTGTTAAAAATGACATTTTGATGCTAATCAAGCAGAATCTGCAGTATCCCCTAAAACTTCTCCCAAATGTGACAAAGTTGTATCACCCACAATGACAACACCCTGAATATTTATGTACCCTCTGTGAACAAGAAAAAAAGCCAAGGAAACTCCAAGACATTACAACAAAGGTCCTTGGTCACACTAAAACAAGGAAAGGGAAGCAACAATCACATTTATTCAACGTGTGATACTTCAACACTACCATCAGATGCAAATTTGCTAACTTTGTGCACTAAGAAACATATGATGGCATCAAGTTAGTCTTTCCTCACAACTAAATGCATAAGTTGGTAAATGGAGGGCCCAACACCAACTAGCTTATAAAGCACTCCTAAACCAAACAAAAATTCAATGCAGTAAACTTCAACAAAAATAAAACCCTAAACCCTGATTAATTTATGCCCATCAGGAAACATATCACAATGCACACACACAAAAATTTGACTACTTTTGTTTCTCAATTATAATTTCTAAAACCCTAAGGAGCAAGGATCAAGCCATGTACCCTTTTCTCCAATTAAGCCCTGATCTTGCCTCTTGCCCTTTTTTGTAGACTTCCCAATACTACAAATCGACTCAACATCGCTCTTCGAGAAGCCAACCTCATTGTTGAACACCACCAGAGTTGCAGGAGCACCAACCCCGGCAACGTCTGAGCTGGTCAGCACGAACTCAATCGCCGGCGTCACCTCCGGCGAGTACTTGTTGTCCTCCGCATTCTGCGGCCAAACAAACACAAAACCCACAATTTATCATCAAATTAGACCGCCAAAACACACAGTATACAACTCCGAAGCTAGCAACGAGTACAAAAAGGAACGAACTTGGATCAGCTCCATGAGAAAACGAGAATCGTTGGCGTAGATCTCGGAGGAGATGGTGGCCACCGCATTTTGAAGATCGTCGGTCAGCGGGTTTGGGCGTTTCTCGCCGATCAAGAACTTGCGCTTCCTTATCTCCGAAATGTGGTTCTTTGCTTTAACAATTTTGTGATTTCTTGTTTTGCCCATTATTTCGATGGTCTGTTTTGGTGAGAGAGAAGCGAAACACCATTACCGGAGTCTGAGAAAACAGAGAAGACGAGAAGACGTGTAGTGCGTGGGCAGTGGCATGAGTGTAATTTGGAGTGAAAACAGAGCAGAGAGACAGAGACGGAGAGACTTGAAATCAAAATAGCATGTAAATGGAAAATGTTAATCCGCAAATTGCATGTAAATGGGACTTTACTTGTATCTCAAGAGTTGTCTATGTCTCACATTGGGCTTTACCGAATATGAGTGACATATAGTCAGTTAAAATCATGATTGTAACAATGGGGCGATAAAACAATTTTTTGTCCTCTTAAAAACATCTGACACGCAACAATACCAATAAAAATTCATCAACTCATAACGAAGAAATAAATTTTTTTTCCATCAAAATAAGACATGACAAAACTCCCAGCAATATGAATATTGCAATGCCAATAAACAATAAAATAACATAACTACTATAATATAATTTAAAATAGAAGAACACGAAGAAAAAAAATTATTCCGTTTATATCTTCCTTTTCATTTTTTGTGTCAGATTGAAAATTTTTAGAGTGATTAAAATGTGCAATATGTGAAATTTCACGATAGCGTGTTTTCTTTTTCCAATATAAACTTTAACGTTAAGCAACCGTCAGTTTGGATTCAAATCTGCAGGCATTCGTCATTTAAATTTTTTTGTAAAATCAGGTCACATAAATATAATCGACCAGATCAGAATCAGATTGAATGTTTCTTGAAAAAAAATATGAGTAGGGTCGGACAAACATGAAAGAATTCATACATTTTGCATGTTTTATAGCATTTTCTAGGCTAGCTTATTACCATATTGGGCTAGTTTATAGCAAAAGATGGCCATTAACATTAATATTGGGTCACTACACGGCCCAAAAGTAACCACATTTAGCCCAGGCCCAAACCACCATCTCAATTATGTTTTCATTTCTAACATAATTTTTGTTGATAGGGAATAGTCTCACATGGAATATGGATGATGCATCTCTTATTACGAGTTACGATTACTTATATAAAACATGAAATAAAATAATTTGAAAATTCTCAAAATGAAAAACCGATCAAAGCGTCTTTCAAAATGTATTCAAAATACGAAACTATGATTTAGAACTCACGTGAAATAGATTAGTCATATTCAACTAGGCACCGATCAAATTTCAGTTTAACGTCAAATTATCAACGTCATGGATAAAAAAAACTACTCACTACAACTCATGCATCAATGGGGATTGGACATTTGTAGCACAATTAAATACATGGCACGAGAAAGTGACCGTTGAATTCGATTCCCTCGTAGCCATCCACAATGTAAAAGTTGTTGACTTTATTTTCATTACCTTTTTACTTATTTTATCACTTTGTTCATCACATATTCTTTTGCCCAGCTTAATTTGGACATTCATGCTCTATGCCCCCCAACTTCTACTCTACCAATTTAACGAATTAGCTATGGGTATATTTTTCTATTTTTCTCCATCCCCGTAGGGGACGGTTAAAAGTTGTTCTTATGATAAAATACGTGTCTTATAACTAATTTAGTCGTCGTTTAGAATTTTGTAACTATGACTTATCTTAAAAGACGGTTAATCTTAAACTATATTCACTTAAGAGAGGGTCTAGATAGAACCTTTTGTTATAACAATTTCTCTTGTGGTGTATGAGAGCTATTTTATTAAGTCGGTTTGTCTAAAGACAAATTCAAAAAATTAGTTTTTTTTTTTTAATCAAAGAGATAGTTTTATTAACTCAAATCCGCAATTAAAAGCGG
>JAYMTF010001462.1:0-23302 GCA_036897485.1 Pelargonium nanum | reverse complement strand
TCCACCCCGAAACATGCCCAGCCCTATCTACTAGAGTTCAAGGTATTTGGGATCGAGTAGATTAAGGTCCTAATTCAATTCCTATGGACCTCCTTTGATCTAAAACATTATTTCACACTAAAATCAAGTTATTAAGTACCTACACTGTGTCAGGACTTTAGGAACAAGCCTGAGTGGAAACCTCATTCCTTCGATACTATTAAAAGTCGGGTTATATGAATTTGGTTAACAAAACTCCTAACTTTATTCTATTTTATAAATTACATTTGTATTTAGGATAAGAGGTTGTTCGAACGAGGAAAAAGATGTCCAGTTGTTGCCTTTTTTATTATTTGAGCTTTAACTTGTCCAAAACGCACGCTCTTGCCGACGTGGGCAACTTGTCTGACGTGGCACGGTGAAGTGGACAAGTGGAGTGATGCGTACATCTTTAACCGTTAATAACATATCATTTGAAGAAAATTATATTGTAAAATTCTAATCAAAACAAAAGAAATGAAATGTCCAATAATCAAAACAAGTAAAATTCTAAAAGATGATCAACTTCATATTTAGAACAAATCAAGAGGTCTCAAACCATTTAACTTGTAGTTGAAATATTTGATCGTCCACTATTTGCATATCCATACCACGTGTACTTAGTTTCTCAATCAATGAAAACAAAGTATGATCAACAATACAATTTTTGACTATTTTGTTGTACACATTCATATTTATCAATTTTTTACCTCTATGCCTGGCTCAATGTATATATGAGTTGCACAATTTAAATAAATTCTCATACTAAGTTATTCTCTAAACAATAAACTTAACATTTGAATATATATATATACCAACATCTCATGGGCCAAGTGGTAAGCACACCACTTAGGTACCGTAGTGTTTCGGGTTCGAGTCACCGATATTATATGATGTTCTTATCATGTACTAATTGTACTGCTTCAAAAAAAAACATTTGAATATAAAAAAATGTGAATGTCATTTCAAAATCAGACTCACAAGGATCATTCCCATTTCTAATCATAAACAAGACAAAAAATAAAATTTGAACACAACTTAAAGAACTTGAGGGCTAATCATTGCATGAGACAAAGTGCTATAAATAAATATTATTTCAATTTAACACCAATTATTAAATCTGCTAAAAAAACACCAATCATTAAATTATTCGTAGCAATCTGTTTATTAACATTAATAGAGCAAATATTTGGATAAATTAGACTGAGTGCATGCATACATTTTGCATGGTCTGCTTCCAAATTCCAGAGGTAGTTCTAATAATTGTAATGGTAAAATAAATAAATAAATAAAAAGTGTTTAGAGTTAAAATTTTAAAACATTCATGCCTTCAATTAAACTCTTATTTAAATACAGAGTCAAAATTCATTAAATTATTAGTATTATATATCATGGAGAGATCAGTGACAGTCAATATTAAATTACTGCATAATTTAGCTTTGTCAAACAAATAAAAACTATTAAAAAAATAAAAGTTACTCGTATATTCAGAAAAGCAATTTTAAAAAAAGCAAAAGTTTTGAGCCCTCGCAACAGTTAAGACCGTTTTTAAATAATTCGACCGTTACATTATTTCTATTGACTTTCTTCTCAATCACGGACCCACATGTCTGGTCCCCATCTAAATCGACCGTTTCGGTTAAATACAAACCGTCCGATCTCATCCAATCCAACGGTGAATATCATCCGACCGTTGTAATTAATCCCTCATCCTTTTACAATCCCCAAGAGCCCTCTCTTTTGGTCCTTTTCCGACTCAAAATTCAAATCGGACCGTTGCCTTCAAAAAAATCGCAGCCCTTATTAAAAACAATTCGATTCTTCATCTTCCCAATTCAAAATTTTCCTTGTGGGTCTTTCTTTTATGGACACTCAAGATTTCCCTAATCTGATCTCTGTTCGTTTCAGTTCTTGATTTCTCTTTCTTTCTCAGAAAGATCCGATCTTTTTTTTCTCCTAAATTAGCTGAAGCGAAAATGGTGAAAACTGCTTCTTCACCTTCTTCCTCTCCGGTGACCATAACGGTCTCGTCGGGAGGGAAAGGGAGTGGAAGCAGAAGCATGGGCTTGACCAGTCCGGTGCCGAGAGCTGCTGTATCGAACAACCCAAATTCTCCGATGAGCTCTAGAGCTAACAGGGCTTCGAGCGGCGGCGGCAGATACTGCTCCATGACCCGAGAAGACGCCGCCGGCGAGGAGGGCAATTCGGATTTTGTCCGTTACACCGTTCACATACCTCCGACCCCAGATCGGCAGCCCGTGTCGTCGTCGCAGACTAGCGTCGCAGAGGACATTTCCGGGAAGCCGGAGCGGAGTTACATTTCCGGCACGATTTTTACCGGTGGGTTCAATTCGGTGACACGTGGGCACGTGATCGAGTGCTCGGCGGAAGCAGTTTCTCCGGTGAAGTCTGGGAATATTTGTGGCATGAAGGGTTGTGACGAGAAAGCGATTCAGAGCAAGTCTTGTGGAGCTTGTGAATGTGGGTTCAAGATTTGTAAAGATTGTTACTTGGATGTTGTGAAAGGTGGTGGAGGTCACTGTCCTGGGTGCAAAGAGCCGTACAAGTATCAGAGTGATGATGAGGAAGACGAAGACCCCAGATCTGAAGCAGAGGACCAGGCACTGCCTTTGCCTTCCATGGCTGACTTCAAGATTGACAAGAAGCTGTCCTTGGTGAGGTCGTTTAAGGCCCAGAACCACCCGCCGGAGTTTGATCACAACCGGTGGCTGTTTGAGACCAAAGGGACTTATGGCTATGGCAACGCTTTGTGGCCTAAAGATGGGTATGGATTCGGGTCTGGAGCAAATGGATTTGAAAACCCTCCGGATTTTGGAGAGAGGAATAGAAGGCCTTTGACTAGGAAGGTGGGGATTTCAGCTGCTATTCTCAGTCCATACAGGTCAGTAATGTCTAATCTTCTGATCAATTGAGGTTCAATATTCCATATCATTGGTTTCAGATTTCATGCATATAGAATTTTAGCTTGATGGAATTGATGATGTTCTTATCAATGGGTATGTGATCATGTTTTATGAACTGTGTGAAGTTTCATACTTCATTTGCTCTTGTGATTGGTATTTGACTTGTGTCAAGTTTCATACTTGTTGCTTTGTATGTGTTACACAATGGTTATGCTAATAAATTTGTTCATTTGCTATTGTGATTGTTATTTGAATTGTGTCAAGTTTCATACTTGTTGCTTTGTATGTGTTACACAATGGTTATGCTAATAAATTTATTCATTTGCTCTTGTGATTGTTATTTGAATTGTGTCAAGATTCACTTGTTTCTTTGTCTGTGTTATTGGTTTGGACAGATGTTTATGAACGCTTATGTCAATATGGTGTCTATTTGAGTTTGCAATTGCTATTTGAAATCTCTAAAGTTCTGTACATGTGTTATTGGTTTTGAACTGTTTTGTTCTTTTGATTTGTTTTTGAATTTGAAGTATATACCTTCTTCTGCTCTGCAGATTATTGATTGTGATACGTCTTATCGCTCTTGGATTCTTCCTCACATGGAGGATTAGGCACCCGAATCACGAAGCTATGTGGTTGTGGGGAATGTCCACAGTTTGTGAGCTCTGGTTCGCCTTCTCATGGATACTAGATCAGCTACCCAAGCTCTGTCCTGTTAACAGAGTTACTGACCTTTCTGTGCTCAAAGAGCGGTTTGAGTCTCCAAACCTTAGAAACCCGAAGGGAAGATCTGACCTTCCTGGCATTGATGTATTTGTATCCACAGCTGATCCAGAGAAAGAGCCTCCTCTTGTCACTGCAAACACCATTTTGTCAATCCTGGCTGTTGACTATCCAGTGGAGAAGTTAGCATGTTACTTATCAGATGATGGTGGTGCTCTCCTTTCGTTCGAAGCTCTTGCTGAGGCAGCTAGCTTCGCAAGAACATGGGTTCCCTTTTGCCGGAAGCATAACATTGAACCGAGGAATCCAGAATCATATTTTGGGCAGAAGCGCGATTTTCTCAAGAACAAAGTGAGGCTTGATTTTGTAAGGGAGAGGAGACGCGTGAAGAGAGAGTATGATGAATTTAAGGTGAGGGTTAATTCATTGCCGGAGGCAATTAGGCGAAGATCCGACGCTTACAATGCCCACGAAGAGCTTAGAGCAAAGAAGAAACAGATGGAAATGGGAGGCAATGTATCAGAGACTGTCAAGGTTCCAAAGGCTACTTGGATGTCAGATGGTTCTCACTGGCCTGGAACTTGGGCTTCAGGAGAGACCGAGCACTCGAGAGGTGATCATGCTGGTATAATTCAGGTAATTTTCTTAAATTGTTTCTAGAATGCTTGATTCTGAGATGTTCGTAATCTTTGCAGTCTAAAAATCTTATGTTATCTCTTGATTTACAGGCAATGCTAGCTCCACCAAATGCCGAACCAGTCTTTGGTGCTGAAGCTGATGGTGAGAATTTGTTGGACACAACGGAAGTTGATATCAGATTGCCAATGCTGGTTTACGTATCACGAGAGAAGAGGCCGGGTTATGATCACAACAAGAAAGCCGGGGCCATGAATGCTCTTGTGAGAACCAGTGCAATCATGTCAAATGGGCCTTTTATATTGAATCTTGATTGTGATCACTACATTTACAACTCCTTGGCTCTCAGGGAAGGAATGTGTTTCATGCTGGATAGGGGTGGGGATAGGCTGTGTTATGTTCAATTCCCACAGAGATTCGAGGGTATTGATCCAAATGACCGATATGCAAACCACAATACAGTCTTCTTTGATGTCAGCATGCGAGCTCTTGACGGGTTGCAGGGTCCCATGTATGTAGGAACAGGCTGTATTTTCCGGAGAACTGCTCTCTATGGCTTCAGTCCTCCCAGAGCCACAGAACACCATGGATGGTTTGGTAAGAAGAAAATTAAGTTGTTGCTGAGGAGACGCAAGGCTGCAAAGAAGAAAGAAGATGAGGAGATGGTCTTGCCGATTAATGTGAATCAAGATGACGATGAGGATGGAGATATCGAGTCATTGCTTGTTCCTAAGAGGTTCGGGAACTCTACTTCTCTCGCTGCATCTATCCCGGTGGCGGAGTACCAGGGAAGGCTGCTTCAAGATGTGCAAGGAAAAGGAAACCAAGGCAGGCCTGCAGGTTCTCTTGCAGTGCCTCGCGAGCCATTGGACGCTGCAACTGTTGCAGAGGCAATAAGTGTCATCTCATGCTTCTACGAGGACAGGACCGAGTGGGGCAAAAGGGTAGGATGGATCTACGGGTCTGTAACCGAGGATGTGGTCACTGGATACAGAATGCACAACAGAGGGTGGAGATCAGTGTATTGTGTTACCAAAAGAGATGCATTTAGAGGGACAGCCCCGATCAATCTGACCGATAGGCTCCACCAAGTTCTTCGTTGGGCAACGGGATCTGTTGAGATATTCTTCTCGCGCAACAATGCCCTATTCGCCAGTCCTCGGATGAAGTTCTTGCAGAGAATCGCGTACTTCAACGTGGGAATGTACCCTTTCACATCTATATTCCTCATAGTCTACTGCATCTTGCCTGCAGTGTCTCTTTTTTCGGGCCAGTTCATCGTCCAATCCCTCAGCGTGACGTTTCTAGTGTTCCTGCTAGCCATCACATTAACCTTGTGCATGCTAGCATTGCTCGAAATCAAATGGTCCGGGATCACTCTTCACGAATGGTGGCGAAACGAGCAGTTCTGGTTGATTGGTGGAACAAGTGCACACCCTGCAGCTGTGCTCCAAGGACTATTGAAGGTCATTGCAGGAGTTGACATTTCCTTCACATTGACATCAAAATCTGCCACTCCAGAGGAAGGGGACGACGAGTTCGCGGACCTGTACGAGGTGAAGTGGAGCTTCCTGATGGTGCCACCAATCACAATCATGATGGTGAATATGATTGCAATAGCAGTGGGAGTAGCAAGAACCATGTACAGCACATACCCACAGTGGAGCAAGCTTGTGGGAGGTGTGTTCTTCAGTTTCTGGGTGCTGAGCCATCTGTACCCATTTGCAAAAGGGTTGATGGGGAGGAGAGGTAAGGTTCCAACCATAGTGTTCGTGTGGTCTGGTTTGCTGTCAATTATAATTTCATTGCTGTGGGTCTACATTAACCCTCCATCTGGTGGTAGGCAAGATTACATGCAGTTTCAGTTCCCATGAAATGTTTGTTTCTCAGTTTCTCAACTCTTCAGATGAAGTTTCTCTCAACTTCATCTTTCACTCATTCTTATATATGCTTTGGATATTCATTCTGAATGTAATTGGGAAGTTCTTAGAAGGATTTTGTTGTCATTATGTTGGTTTCATAATTGACAAACACAAGTTCAATATAAAATGTAGATTTTCTGTAGCATATGATGATGCACAGGCTCTTTGTTTCAATTAAGGTCATTGTCCTGAAAAGGATGTACTTATTGGGTGCTGTGATATGAATGGTTCTTTGTGAAATGTATGTTACATTTGTTGAGCTAGCTGGATTGTGAATGTGTATTATGGTCCCCTCCTAGAGGAGCAATCATGATAATGAGATTGAGAACTTGTCTTGATCTGTTTTAGGGACCACTTAGAATTTTATCCATTTATTTAAACCTCTGGTATTGGCAATTAAGACTTGTTGTATTGGCAAATGCATAGATCTGGCTATGAACATGTGGTCTAGTTCAGGCCTTGTTTGGTTGTTGAATTTGTACATGTAGAATGCATATAGCTTATAGAAGAGAAGAAGAGAAGATAGGATGGGGACCTTAAATAAAAACTTTCACTGTTGAGCAAATACATTTGAGCGCTATGTTGCTCGGTCATTGATCTAGGGAAATCACTAGATTGATAGTTGCCGTATTCTAAGAAAAGCCAACTTTTTGATCAAATTTCATCGTCGCCACTTGGATGATTCTCATGGTGTTACAACAAACAGATTTATTCCTCAGAACTCGATTTTTTTAATTAAGCTCCTTAAAGAAAACATTCTTCTTATTTTGAATAATATATATTCATTTCACATATTTTTCACAAGGAAACATATAGAATTGGAAAATGAAATGAGAAAAGTTAATCCATCCATCCACAAGACATGAATAACCTACTCTACCACCACATGACCATAATACCTACATACTTTCTTATTTCATTGTCTAGCAATCAACACTATGCTTACCAGAATTCAATAGAATAATCTTTTGAATACTAATATATGTTCAATTCAATTCACAACAGAATCTCTCCTTCACTGTCACCTTACCAATGCCTCAAATCAAAATCCAACACCAAACAAGACAGAGCAGCCAACTCAACCATTAACAAATCACCTCCTGAATCCTGTGGCCTTTTGTTTTGCTTCATTATCATATATTAATATTAATATTAACTGTCTGGAAAATACAAAAATACCTGTCATAAGCAACTTGGCCACGTGTGATGCCAGGGCATAAGGAACTAGTCCTTTTCTACACACTTTTTACGCTACTCCAACAGCTGGACTGCTGGTGGGTCTCTCTTCTTTATTATATTCCTCCCTTTATTTCTACTTCAATTTCTTAATTATATTACCGTTTGAAAATAAAAATCCGAGTAAAGAGATAACATCTCACAGTTTAACCCTCGTACCCGTTCTTACGAATTTGTAAGCGACCAATATCAATTCATAACAATTTAGTTGAGTCTCAATCACTTTGCTCTAAAGAGAATTGCCACACACTCAAACAAAGGGACAAGTATTCCACCAAAATCCCTTATCCACACCATGCTTACAAAAAAGATATATTGATTGTTTCCTTTTCTATTTTCCAATTCATCATTATCAATCTTCCCATCCCATGTTATGAAAAGTGTATTCCCAATCTTAGAAGCAACATAAATAATGCAACCCCTCATCCTCATCCTCATCCTCATGGATCCACCACACACTCTTTCACAGCTTAACATTGGTTCCACTTCAATAACTTGTTTGATTTTGTCACACAAAAGAGAGAATAAAATGACTCCTAAACTGCTCAACAGATTTTGACTCACCAACAGAATAATTTGGGAATAAACAAATTAACAAAAGTCCAAATTAGAGGGTGAGATGTTTATGTCTACATATAACAGAGTGACAAGTGTGCTTGTAAGGAGTATTATTCAAATGCAATTGGTTTCTATGCTCTCATTTCCATCACAAAACTCTTCTCTAAGCTCAATTCAACTGTTCAACACAAAGCCAAACCCAGTCTTCAAACAAACACCAAATATTTTCATGACAAAAAGAATATCAACTAGCAGTTAGATGGCAGAGACTCAATTAAGCTTATGAGACTCAAGGATTAAAACGCATACTCGTTCCAATAAATTTGTAGGAGTATAGCCTCCGACCGGATACAATTTCGATTTCAATGTGTCTTCACTAAGACTTCTTACTCAATATACTTTCATCTCCTTTACCAATTTTCATTCAACTAATCTCTTTTTCTTTCTATTGCAATGTTGGGTTTCAACAAATTTCAATCTTTTTTTCAGGGACAAAGCAATGATAGAACAGAACACAAATCTTCTGGGAAGATATGATGATTTATAACAAACAAACAAATCAATAAATTAAAGGCTAAGAGGTGAAAGAGAAGAGATAGTAAAACAAGGAGACACAAAATAATGGAGGTAATAGAGAGAACAAATGGTAATTTAAAAAAATTAAGAAAATTTTAAAAAAGAGAAAGTGACAAAACAGTACTCGGAGGGAATTTACCGGCGAGTGCGCCACCTACTACCGTCTGATGCGTGTGTTGTTTGTTTGAGAGCGCGCGTGGTTCACTGGGTTTGTCGGTACAGATCATAGCGAGCCCACAGCGCGTCTAACCGACACGGCTGCTTCGAGTCGAGCCTAAGCCACGGCTTGCCGCTACCGGACCAATGCAACAGACTAACCGGACCCGGGTGCAGGTCTCGACAGCTGCCCCTCACGTTATCACCTCCCAACCCGTGTTGGTTCCACCTGTGCTCGATGGGCGCCACGTGTCCCGCGAACACCAGAAGGAACGGCGGCAGCGAGCCCAGCTCGTAGATCCGGTCGTTCTTCTGGATCTCCATCCACCGCTCTATCCGTTTCGTGTACCCGACCCGCCTCCACTTCACCAGATCTATCACCATCACTCCCGTGTTGAAGTAGCACGGCTTCCGGCCGTCGAACGCCGCCGTGTACCGCTCGTCGGACCAGAAACTCGCCGTGAAATACTTGGTGAAGTTCGCGTGGCAGTACTCCGGCGCTCCGATCGTCCTCGAGCCCAGGCTCGTCGTCCACAGCTTGGCGATGTCGTCCACCAGAACCAGATCAGAGTCCAGGTATATCACTCTCCGGACACAGGGCTCCAGCAGATCCGCCAAGTAGTTCCGAGCGTAATTGAGCGGCTGCTCGAGCGCCTGCCTCACCGAAGTCGAAATCAGGCTCCGCACTATCTCCGGATCAAAGTAGTAGACCTTGAACTTCAGCTGCGGGAAGGTGGACCGCACTAGGGTTTCAAAATTGGCCTCGGTAACCAGGAAATGGAAGAAGATGCTCTCGGGACACATAGAATGTTGGAGAATCGAATGGACGGCGGCGATGGAGCCCCTGAGGTACTCGACATCGAGAGTAATAGCAACGTGCACGAGATTGGGATCGCAGACGCTGATTTTCCCCAAAATCCTGTGCGAAACGGAGCCGCATTCATCGGCATTGCGGAATGTGACGGACTTTCGGAAGGAGAATCGGCCGCTACTGGTGCTGTGAAAATCGGAGAGACGGAGATTGTTATTGGCCTCGGCGGGAGGGAAAGATTGGAGAGAAGGTGAGAGGACGATCATAACCATAGCAGCGGAGAAAAAACCAGAGAATCGCATAATCCAGAGCATGTTGACCTGGTAAATCCCTCCTCCTCTCCTCCTCTTCCTCCTAGACTTGAAATCGAATCGATCCGCTGCTGCTACAATCAACGACAGATAGGATCGAAGGAACGCTAGGGTTCCTTTGATGGCCGCCAGGCTTGTCTAGAAGTGAACACGCAAAACACACTCCCAATTCGCACAAAAAGCCCCGAATCAGTGTTTCTTTTTCTTTCTGCGCATCAATCAAAGTAGAGTTACCGTAGGATCGAAGCGACCTTCATTCGAAAGAGACGACGAAGATGAAGAATCATCCATGGAACCTGAACGAAGAAACCAAACAGGGCGCAGGATAAGGCCCCAACGCTAATGTGCGCCCTCCTCCTCCTGCGCTCTATTTACACAGTGACTCCACTCACCTCACCTCCTCCTGCTGTCTCCTCCTCAACTACTTGTGCTCTCAGGTGATAAACGCCAGACCAAAAATGGGGTTTTTTTTAGAGAGATAAACAAAAATAAAGTAGAGAGAAGAGAACAGAAGCTTTTTGGAGAGAGAGTGTGGTTACAGATGAGATGGGGCTTTTTTTTTCAGCTTTGCTTTTGCTTCCACCATAGAAAACCACGGCCGAGCCAAACATTTTTTTTATTTTTTTCGGTGATACTTATATATATTTATTTTTTTTATTTAATTTTTTCTGGAATTAAATATACATTCTTTTTTGGGTAATAAAAAATTATTTATACGTATCTTGTTGGCAGAGCTTTGCGGAAGAAAATGCCAGCTGTCCTTGTCTTGTATCACAGTGACGACTGCACCTTGTACACGTCAGACAATAACCATTTCGGGTCAAATCAACACTCTCACCCGCTGATTTTGGTATGATCCAGACCCGGTTTCGATGTTACTTGATTTTGTTATCTATTTTATATATTTTTACTTGATCTTGCATCACATATTTGATACCGATATGGCATTTGAAAATATAAATGAATAAGATATCTTCATTTCTCAATTTTGAATTATAAGTTTTAACCATGAGAATGACACAAGATCCTCATACACATTTGAAAAGTGAACTTATTTTATCACTATCTAAATATTGTGTAGTATACACATAGAATTTAAACATCGAATGAGTAGATGCTGAGATAAAGCGGTAAACTATGTCAAAAGTTAATGAATCAACATTGCACGTCCCCTTTATATGGTGCACTTTGTCTCTTTCGATTGGTTGAAACTAAATCACGACTTAACTTTTTTTGTCTAATTTCATTGTTTAGCATGTGCACCAATGCAAATGGTTGTAAATATATAACTAACAGTAGAGAGTATATATATATAATAAATTGGATCGCGAATGAATATGCTCGAAAATGAATGAAATGTAGTTCACTCGCAACTCATATCTCTAGGGTATGAGCTAAGTCGTTTCCAAAAATTAGAGCAGTTAATGACTATCACATTTGTAATAATTTCCACTTTTATGCATCAAACTATAGAAGAAGAAGAAGAAGAATGGGATGCTCCAACTCAAATTGCAAAACATAAAGTTGCAAAATAAAACACCAATAAATGTTATTGGTTGGTGGATGATATGAGTAGGGTTTGGGGCCCGCAGAATCTATGGAGCCCAATAACATTCTGTACACATAAGTGTCATATTGTATAGTCCTTGGTGAGACCGCATGTAACATGGTTTTAATGTAAAATCTAAAAACTACAGGAAACCCCAGACAAGATATCTGAGTTGGCAACAAAAGCATATGAGTGAAATGTGATTGTGCATGAATATGATATATCTGCTGTCTTCCAAAAGCTCCAACCCAGACCTGCCTGGCTTCCACTGCTACTCTATTTGACCAAACAAAACACCTCAATCCATGGTTTTGGATATGGATATATCACTCCCACACCCAATATTATGCTTCCATTTAGGTTTGGGGTCCACTTTTCAAATACAATTTCGGTCAACAATGAAAACAAAATTCAGATTCTTATCCATATTGTTTGAATTTCAGTAGCATTTGAGTTGTGATTTTGGTTCAGATTATGATAATGAGCGTGAGATTATTTTTGAATTATGGTTTTTTGGTTGTAAGATTTGACTTTGAAATGAGAATCACATTTTCATTTTTAAATTAAGAATTTTCATTTTCATTTTTTTATAATTTAAGCTATATTGATGATGCACATGATTTAAGCCTAGAATTCACACATGAGACGTCGTACCAAAAAGACTCTTTCAAGCCTTATTTCGAATACTAAATTCCTATATTCCCTATTAGGACTCTCCAAGCTCTAAAGAGTCATCACTAAAGATTGAGCACTTAGTCAAATTTGATTATGAACTTGGGGCATCTTTTAAGATCATCACTAGGATTTCAACGTTAACAAATCCTCCTCCCAGTTTTGCTATATCCACCTCAAAAATCTTTCGATTAAGAGTGTCACTTCACGAACTTCACACAATACCTCATAATTCAGCTGCACACCCCACCATGACACTTAGTCCTTTCATGTAAGAAAGAAAGGATTTTTTTTTTATGTTTTAAAATCATTACACATTCATGGGTGTACTTTACTCTCAAATTTTTTTTTCTTTTATAATCAAATTCAGTGTATTTATTTCATTTCACACTTCGAAGATATGTTTATTTTCAACGTAAATGTAAAATTAAGTGCAGATGCATTGCGTTTTGCAAAATAGTATACTCTTATTCTATTGTGCAAGAAACGTTCAAGAACTCGATCCAATTATAGAAGAATTGAATGAAGACTTAAGCTATGTGTGCCATCGGTAGACTCCATATGTGAGTCTTGTTGGGTTTCTTTGTTCCTGGGTCAAAAAAACTCACCATTTTATCAAAATGTTTGACTTTGTTGAGAATTAGTACCCAAATGTTCCAAACATTGCAGAGTTGACCATTTGTATTCGATTATGGGTTATTCGAAATTAAATCCGACTAATTTTTACGTTGACTTGGACAAACTACAAATTCGGTATTAAAAAATTCAATCCAATCCTTCTAAATTTTAATAAATCTAATTCAAATCTGATCCAAAATTCGAATTATTACTTCTAAATGGAGTGATCGATCATGGGTTCAAGTGTGTGGGGGTGAAGTCAACAACACACCACAAACACATGGCATACATCTCAAAATTGCCATCCCACACCACTACTTACAACCATTACACGACATATTCAATTTTGTGTATCAATAAATAGCATAAAACGAAGAGAGACGTAACAACAACACCAACATATGAGCTGTAGCTGTAGAGTCTCTGTATATATTAATTGTCAGAAACAAAGAAATCGGTTCGATCGGTTCCTTCAAAGATAATTCCCAGAGACAATTGCGCATCGTTTTGCTCATGCTCCACGTGCCAATTCCCATTCCCATATATATACACTTCTTGATGGTATTCTCTTCTTATTGTAATCTATAGTTGACAATTTGGACCTGAACTCACTGGTATCTTAATATCTCTTGATTTAAATCGGATCGATTTATCTTATAAATTTTCGGGTCAGGCAACTCACACATATAGTGACTAGAAGCTGAAATCCAGAATACTTTCGAGTTAATGTTCAATAACCCAAACCCGATTTAACAGCTCTATCGTGATCTATCCTTTTATTTTTCTTTGATATACTATTATCTAATTATTTTGACGAAAATTAATTAGTTACACATTAATGAGTAGCTAGTTTAGTTGAAAATTAACAAGTGTCTTTTAATTTTTAACAACTGATCTCACAAGTCAACCATCCAAAAGTTTAAAATAGCCGTTAGAACCAGAAATTTGACTTGTAATGATTCTTCTTCCCAAACTTGCCCGTTTTTACAAGACCATATCAATACCAACTCACAGCACAACTGATAAGTGACACAGCAAACGTTAGGTGAACTGCACAGTGACGTCAATGACTACTGTTGAGTGTCTAATGTAGAGGTACCAATTTTGGTTACGGTTTTTGTCTGTTCGGGTTTGAGATAGTGAATCTATTCACGACTCAAAGGGGCTTTGGATTCATTCGAGTTACTGGTCATATGCATGTCGAACTGTCGATCCTACCTAAAAGTTTATCAAAATAGATAAAAGTCGGGCTTTAGTCTAAAGTGGATGAAGTGTACTAGTTAAGAATCTAGTTTGCAGGACGTGCGCAACTTTTTGGTTCTTCAAAAATCGTGATTAGCATTATGATTACAATATGATGATTGTGATTATACTTTACGTTTGGATTATAATTCTGTAACCACTTTATATATAATAATTGAACCATATTAAACTAGCTGAGATAAAAAGCAACTCTCATATTCAACTATTGCTTTCTTCTTTTCCACGTAAAGTACTCTTCCTATTTCAATATTCAATTTTTATCAATATTTTATTTCGTCTCTGAAAATTGAAAAAAAAAAAATCTTATTTTTTGCACACAATTTTGATGCACTATGCGAAAACGATAATATATCCAATGATAAGAACAAAATTGTAAAAAAAAAAAAAAAAAAGGCTAATGGAATAAATGCTGGTATTTTTTCTGTGTATGTGCTCTGGTATGCATTATTAATTGTTTTGATTATTGACATTATTTTTAGTACTTTAAATAGAAAAAAGAATAGATCAACAGAAGAAAGGTGATTCTGAAAAGCTTCCAATTGTGCTTCATAAAACACAAGAAAGTTGATCAATTATTGATAAAAGAATCAACTGGAAAAGGACAAATCAAATAATTTCTCAACTTGAAAGCCAAACTTTATTCGTGTTTTGTTTCAAGTCCTAAGACTCCAACTCAAGTTTGTGCATATTGGATTCGATTTCTCCTCACTACTTCACACATCCATTTTTAGGTCGGGTTCAAGATTATAGATTATAACTCGAATTCAACTTGAAATGCATGAGGCCACAAAACGGTTTTCATTTTGGGACATAAAATGTGTGAATTTGTCTGATCTGATACGAAAGTAAGGTTTTCACTTTGGGATATAAAATGTGTAAATTTGTCTAATCTGATACGAAAGTTGATCGGATAAGATTAAACTTGGATCGAATTTTGAGTGCCGGTTTTAAAAGCCCAATTTTTTATACAAACTATTACGATATTGATGGACCATCTCTTTCCCTAGGCTTTACAGCATCTCATCAAACAAGCATCAATTAGTTAAAGAGTTTCTTCAGAGACACTTGTCTTCCAGGAGGTCTGGACAAAATAATCTGAACCCACAATTCAAAATGTTACTTCTTAGTAACCAAACATAAATCTTATCTTACTGGGGCATCATGGGCTTTCATTACACTATAGGCTTTTCTTGGTAACCCAAAGAGGCCCAAATTTGAAATTTACACTTTTTAACTTTTTTCCTTCTACTTACTATAAGCCCAAAGATATTTATCATTAATGTCATTATAATAAATTAATTAATATCTCTTTGGTTTGTTACGCATGATGGTAGAAAAGAGAATATACAATAATAACTAACTTCGCATAATTTTTCTCGAAATATAAAGTATGACTCTTATTATGGAACGGGAAAGTACTATCTCCGTTTCATAATAAGTGTCATTTGAGCAAAAAAATTTGGTTGAAAATAAATATAATTATATTATTTGAAGATAAAAATAGATTTTACTTTTTTTTATTATACCTTTCTCATATTCCTAAGAACTTACTTCGTCCAAAAACTAGTATCATTATTTCTATTTTTAAGAAGAATGAATAAAAAGTTAGTTAGTGTGATATATTTATTCTTGTATTCTTATGATTATGTGTTAAATGATACTAGCTAACTTGTTATAAGAATGTTATTGACAATTCATCTATAACTAACTTATTAAAAAAAAAGACTCATTTTGAAACAAAAATTCAACAGAAACACGATACTCATTTTGAAATGAACAAAACATAACGTGTATCACTCACTAGTAAGATATTTATATAACTTCTTAATAGACGTGGAAAACTATAGAACAATTGTCCTAAAATTAACTTGTGTTAAAATGTTTTTTAGTTTGTTTATTTGTGCTAACGACTTGATGGTCAGGTTGTAAGTCATACCAAATGATTTTAATATAGATGATGAACTATAAAATAAATGGAGTAAAGTACGAATATGGTTGGCCTTGATTATAAATGAGTCATTGTTGTTGCCCATATCATATGTATACACAATGATTGAATTTAAAAATACAAAGTAAGAAGAGGACAAGAACATGGATCCAAAGAATATGGAGAATAGAGTATGATTGATTCTCTTTCTCGTATATAATTAGGTCATTAGGATCTGAATTTGGTCTAAGCAGTGACGTCATATATACCCCTCCATACACAATGTGTCCATATTGTTACATGATGTAAATAACGTTCTATTCAAACAACATGTTTTGTTTACAAAGAAAAAGGTACTTTAATCAAATAAATCTAACGAAAATTTTAAGGGCTTATATAGCTAAAGCATCAGCTTTGGTTCGCAGACCGATGACCACTTCTTTGGCCTCCGACTCGACTATTATGTCCTGCTAATCCCGATTCCAAACCCATTGTGCCATTTTCCTAATGGCTATGGCCTCGGCCAAACGAACTTCCATCCCACCATATTTTTTGCCTTTGTAATATCATTCTTAAGAAAGTATTATATGCAATACGTTAAGAATTTATCAAGTTTTGACTTTTTTTTAGAATCACATTTCATATTGACAAAACATTCTCTATTCTTTAGGAATTTCGAAATATACTCAAAAATAAACTTTCAAATAGCATATTTTTATTATTTAAAAGTTACAAGTTAAAAAAAATTAAAAATATATATTCTAGTTCATTTCATAAAAAGTTAAATGAGTCATTATATTTTCCTTCTTAAATCACTACTTACAATTGCATTCAATAAAGCTGATCCATATTATATGCTATTGGACCCCAACCTAATTATAATTCGATGATTTTTATAACCTAAATGAAAACAAAAGAAGTCAAACTCGTAAAGCGCTGCAAACCATATTTTGTTCCATGTTTACCCTTACTCGCCTAATTTCTTTATTCTTTTTTTTTTTTGGTCCAATTATCATTTATTGGAAAACAACATTTTCACGTGTACCCACTTTTTTTTGGGTGGATTTTTCACGATTTGGAGCACCTTTTACTTGACATCAACCAAAATGTTGAAAATTTCCATATTTTGATAAAATTAAAATCATAATGAAATGGAACACAATATCACCGTTCACCAAGATTTTACAACATTTTATTTTACAATTTATTTGACTCAAATTATAAAACTAGTTTACCCTACAAATTACAATTACATCAACCCTATACTATACCTTATAAATAAAAATCTAATAAGCCAAAAGAAAGTAAAAATCTCAATCGAATACTTATGGACTAAGATTCAACTAAAACACGTAACAAATTAATCCTGACGGTGTTCCGTGCCTACAAATACAATAGCTGATATTCTTTTTTCTCCCAACCAAAAAAACAGTTAAATGAAAAAGAAGAAGAAAGGGCACAATTGTAAATTCAGCTCTTATTACCGTTTACAAATGATTTCAGACCCGATCCGCCCAGCGTCCCGGGGCACCAAACCCTGAGTCAAAACCAGCGACTTGTATATCTCAACAATCATCTTCTCATCATACTCCTTAACCCGACCCGCACCGAACCCGGAAAACCCATCGTACCCACCCAACGCGCCGCCGTACCCGGTGGAGAAAGCCCGTGAATTGGCGAGTTTGAGCATCATATTAACGTAAGCGTCTCGAAGCCAAACCAGGAGCTTCTTCGGAGCTGACATCACTCTGGAGACCTTGAGCTTTGGCGTGACCTTGAACCGCCAGACCCGGCGGCGGCTGCTCCGGCCGCCCAGCTCCACCTTGCCGGTACGCAACCGACCCGACCCGTTAAGCTTCTGGTAGCCCCGCCGCCGCCAGTAGCCTTTGAGGCCCTTGTAGACGGTGGAGGACACACCTTCCATACCTTCCATTGTAATGGTTTTGGTTGTTTCTCTCTCTAAAAAGCTATGTAATGAGTGTTTTGTTTATTAGTTGTAGAGAGAGAAAGTGGGGAGAGGAAGGGGAAGGAGAGAGGTGGGTCAGAGATAGCTTATATGGAAATAAGGAATGATGAAGAGTGTGAGGATTTTTACTATTTATTCACAGCACAGCACCACCTAAATTAATATTAAATATTATTATAGTTATTGGTATATGTTTTTTTTTGTTGTTAAATTGACCTTTTATTAATTACTTGATTTTATAAATTTTAATCTTATTTTGTATTGTGTTTTAATTATATGAGGAGTAATTTCAAAAAAAAAATTATATGAGGAGTAATGCTTTGCATATCTTCTAGCCCGGCCAATGAAAATCTCTTACGACATTCTAACATTTTTTCGGCATGCAACTTTTGTAATCATCAGACTATTTTTTTGATCGATTTTTTCTTATGACTAAATCGACTCTCTGTTTTTTGGGCGTTTAAATGTACATTCTACTATTTATGAAGTATATATAATCTAATAAAAAAGTGTGTATAGTAAAATATTCGTATGTCTTTGTAGTTGCCACGTCGTTTTTTACTTCTACATGACACTCATTTTCTTCTCATTTTGCCTTATTTATGAGTCTATATTGGTTTAGGGCTTTGGAAAAAAATGATACCCAATTAAATTTGTCCATCAATCGTGTTATATGAAGTAATAACATTTGCGTGCATTCTTCAAAGATAAAATTATTATAGTTGATATTTTTAAGAATAATAAATAGTTTATGAACTATACAACCATATATACTAAATTTTATATCCACCTTTTGTTTCACCTACAAATCTTTTAATATATACAGAATTTGAAATTTTGTTCACAAGATCCTCCCAATAGCATCATAAAAGAGAGAGAAAAAAAGAAGAAGATGATTAACAATGGTGATGAAGATGAAACCTATAGTTTTCATATTTCAATGTCTTTAAAATTTTGATATATGAAATGAAATTGAGAAAATAAAAATACAAGTGCATGTAATGAAACTGGTAGATCATAAATGATAGTAGCAGATAGGTACCAGCATTTCACACGACTGTCAAGTGTCACGGACCCTATTAAAAAATATAGAATACGATTAAATGATTTGTAAATAAATGGATGTGGTGTAGATGTAGATGCTTTGCGCTCTGTTTGTTACAAAATGTATTAATAAAAGTTGCCAAACTATATGCTATCGCCATAAATTAAACACCATATAGAGGTGGGTTCTGCCTTTGTCCTTCACATTTCATGTTTGACTTTTAATATACCCTATCTATTCTTCACTAACTCAACAATCAATTTTCATTTAATATAAATTCACTTTCTTCTTCATTTTTGATCAACATTAGACTTATAGCTAGCACTTATCGTAAACGACACGTAATATACATACGACATGAAATTAGTGTGTTTAGCAAAATGGATCCGTAATCTCGAAAAAAGAATTGGCTCTGAGGGCTGGGGACGGGTTCCCAGTCCCAAACCCGTCGGTTGTCGGCGGACACTTCGAGCTGCACCAGAAGCGAGGGCGGGTCGCCGCGTGCCGCCCGGGGTACGGACTGGGAACGGCCTCCTCGCGGGGGTCTTCCCTGAGCTTCGAACAGTCGATTTAGAACTGGTACGGACGAGGGCAATCCGACTGTTTAGTTAATTAAAATCAGTATTTTTTTAAGACAATATTTTTATAAATAATTTATAATATAGGTGTGACCCAACAAGTTATTTTTATAGCTAACAGTTATTATTTTTATATATTAAAAAAACGGAAATAAATGTGAGGGTACTAATCACCAAACCTAAATTTAGGTGGGTACACGTCTAATAATGTTGTCCTCAAGAGTTTGGCAATTAGTAATAGCAAGTAGCTCTTACCTGATTCTTGTCACTACTTTTAAGAGCCCCAACAAATAAACCTTAATAAATAATTACATCATTTATCTATCTTTATATACTATCTTTTTTTTTTTTGTTCCAAAACCCATCTCTATGTATCTCCATTAATTATATATATGATCACATGCATTTGTTGATAACTTTTCTTAAATTTTGTCGGCCTTGAAGTAGGCAATGTTGATTAGGGAATCATCAATAAAATTCTCTCTTTTTTTAAACACTTAAATTGCAATGCTTAGTTTTGTTAATTACTTATTGATTACTTGTACATTACCATGTTATTGATTCTTATAATAAACGTTAGGTGGCAAAGTGACAAGGAAGTGAATTATTTTCGTTTGTTTGAACATTATGTTAATCTATAATTTTATGGACAAGCAAGGGATAACTTTATTTATTTTTGTGGGTTCCTACAAGCTTTAGAATATCATCATTAGTGGATGGGCATGAAATGCTCAAAATTTCCTTTAATTTGGGCTGTTTGCATGTACATACTTCATGTTTTGTATGGCAACGTGTGAATCCAATTTATATATTAGCAACAATTTAATTCTAATAAAAAGAAGAAGAAAAAAATATTTTTTGATTTTGTCAAAAGATTCTTGCCTAACAAAATTCATTGGTATCACGGAGGAAAAAATATTAAGCTAGAAACCGAAACTCACACACATGGTTTTGGTTGAATAAATCTCCAACATAATTAATAACTTTGACAATAGAATAAATATAATGTGATCGGTTAACAAAATGACTTTTTATAAAATTTGCTGCACTTGTGCCTCGCTAGATGTGAGTGCGTTTAGTGGGGTGGGGGCGGGTGGTGTGAGTATCTAAATGTTATTGGGCATTTTTATTAGTCACATATTTTAGTATGGTTGGAAAGCAGTGGATACTATTCCATAGAAATTTACAGATAGTCTCAACCCTGTAAAATTAATAAATTGTCTAGGGAGCCATACCACAGAAGTAATAATATTATAAATATAGGAAAGAGACGAATAAAAATACAATAGTATTAACCATGTAATATCTATTATGAGTCTAGTATTGTAGTCTTAAACCGTGAACTAACGTGGATAATCCTTAATCTACACGATCAAATATCATCACATAAAGTTTAATTAATTAAACAATTTTGATTCTAAATTGAAAGAGATTCATTAAAGAACGATAACCATAGCGTTAGGGGTTAAAAAGACATACAACCGACATTTGACATATCAAAAACACAAATAAACCTATAATACATAGAACACAAAACACATGACATAGTCCTAC
The DNA here is from genome assembly GCA_036897485.1 of Pelargonium nanum. Classification (NCBI taxonomy): domain Eukaryota; kingdom Viridiplantae; phylum Streptophyta; class Magnoliopsida; order Geraniales; family Geraniaceae; genus Pelargonium; species Pelargonium nanum. The sequence continues at coordinate 2,262 of JAYMTF010001462.1, read as the reverse complement.
CAATCACAATCACAACCTTTGCACATAGTCCTATCAAATAACTAATAATTAGCCACTAAATTAGGTAGGCCAGATTTGCACTTTCACTTGCACATGTTCATCACTTTCTGGCCTTCCTCTTCACAGGGCTCAAATTCTTCTTCTTCTTCTTCGCATCCGGTGGCGGGGTCTTCACCTGACTCAATCGCTTGGTCTTCGCCTTTTTCAGCGCCTCCGGAGTCTTCACTTGACTAAGTCTCTTCGTCTTTTTACTCGCAACCTTCTCTTTCTTCTTCGTCTTCTCGTCATTTTGACTCTCCTTCACAGACAGTTTCAATTTCTCGTCATCGGACATCTTGAACGAGCTCTTGATCTTCACGAGTCTTTCGGATTTCACAAATTTCTTGAGTTGCACGGAAAGAACCTTCTTGAAATTGGGAGGCAACGCGTTGCTGTACTTTTCCTCCATGAATTTTGCGATTGCCGGCTGGCTCGAGCCTGTTCGCTCCTTCAACGCCATTATCGCTTCGGATATCATCTGTATAATCACATATTCATGAACCGAGTTAGCGATTGTAAATTAAAATTGCAGTAACGGTTTCAATTTTTATTTATTTGAAGAACCTGAAAGTATGGTGGATGGAGCGTTGAAGGAAGATCCTTAGCGGAAGCAGCAGCATTTGCTTTGGCTTTGGCCATTTTTTCTGAGATGTGAGCGACACTGAAGATTCGAATATAAGTGGTCGGAGAAGAAGAAGATGAAGATGAGAAACGGTTTTGGGTTGTTAAAATGGGGATTTGAATTTGAAATTGGGGGTTTTGATTTGGGCGGGATGCTACGTGGAGCTATTTGTCGCCGCCACGTGGAATGCGGGTTATTTAAATATTGTTTAATTATCCAATTGAAAATGGATTATTGGTCTTGGGCTGGGCCCATAAGCTCATAAGCCCATCTCATTTGTGATTAATGGGCTGGGAAGATTTTTCTTAATTATGTCCGTTAGGATCGTAATGATCTTTCAAAATTTATGTCAATTTTTTGTGCGATAAAAGGTGCTTTCGGGTTTAATATTCTTAGTTGTGAACTGATAGTGTATATAATAATAATAATGCGTCACATGTGCGGTGGCTAGCTGTGTCAATCAAACATCATAGTTTAGTTATGGGTTTGATTCTGAGAGCTACCAGCTATGTGCAATTCTGTTTTATTGCTATTCTCATGCTTCTCATCAATCATTGTCTACTTAACTAATGGATAAATCTATTACCACTTTTTTTATGCAATCTTCAATTTTGCTATCTTGTATTGCAATTCATGCATAATAGAAGACTACTCAAATCTTATTATACTTTATAGTAATGTTTCGATCTCATAATTCATGTCTCATAAGTAACAATCAAACACTCAACTAATTCACGGATAATTGAAACTCGATCACATTTATATTATTTTATAAATTCAGAATGCATTTTACATATTTGATCAACTTTTATGTTAGACCTACTTGAAGAAAAACCCACATTCTTTACGGGTCAAGTACAGATTAAATATGAGCCCAACAAATCGGACTCTGAGTGCTTTATCAATAACCAATTTCACTAGAACTCTCACACACATGTTCATCTAACAAAACATATTTAAAAAAAAAGTTAATTATGCTTGAATTATCAGTAATATTCGTAAATAAGCCAGTATCTAATTGTTACAGTGAGTAATTAAGTCTGGACCGAGCCCAGTTGGTCCAACTGAATGGGTCCAATCGGGTCAGCCGTAGTTATTAAAGTCATCTTTACGCTACCTCCTAACAGTTTGAGGTGCATTAACTGATTCGAATATATTTACGCGTACTCGCATTACATTGCCACCACCACAACTCCTCTCTTACTCTCGTCCCTTCCTTTTCCAAATCTTTTTGCTTTAAAAAACAAACAAGTGCATCGAATAATTGAACCAAAAAAATTAATAATTTACACTAAAAGCTTACTTCACATTTACAGTTCAATTATTGTGCAAAAGAAGCAAAGGCACATTTTTGATAAATGGTGGATCCTCCATATATGCCCCAACTCTCTCTCCGATTCATTGAAAAAACCAAACACTCTCTTAGCTCTCGTCGTCGATAATGGCGGATTCGCGGCGGATCCGATTTTTCTCTATCATTCTCTTAATTTCACTCTCACGCGCCACCCAATCATCGGCCGTAACGGCGATATCCAAAGAACAAATTGCATGCACAATGTGCTCGGCTTGCGAAAACCCTTGCCAACCGGCCCAGTCTCCGC
>JAYMTF010001461.1:0-23306 GCA_036897485.1 Pelargonium nanum | reverse complement strand
CGGGTTAGGTTGTGTTTAGTTTCTTTCGAGACAATTGTGTTCTCTATGGGTTTTAGATCAGCAAATTTAGGAGCTCGTAGGTATGTTCGGGTTGCTAATTTTATGTCTGGTCTGATTTGATTTGTACCGAATTCTCTGAATGTATCTAAACCTTTGAGTATTGATTAATAAACTATGGTTTTAGTTTTTTTAAAAAAAAAACTAGTTTTGCATTAAGAAAAATACCACTTTGATACTTTTTTTCTTAATTTAAAACAAAAAAAAAAAAAAAAGAGTAAGGTGGGTTGGGGGTAGATTTGCGCCTGCCATTACAGACCGTCGGTTTTAACCGCATGATCTAACTCTAACTTCACACACACAATAGAAAGCGAGTGTATATTATAAAAACCCAACAAGTCCAAATCGTGCTTCTTGTCTCGTTTATACCACGCTACACTTTCTTTGCCATCTCGTCTCCATTATCGCTCCGATCTGGTGCTCTGTTCTCTCCGCGTTGTTGTTGCGCTCTCTCCATCTCAATCCTCTTCGCAACTCTCCAGATCCAGTAAGCTCTACTTCTCCTCAATCTTCTCTACTCTCCAATTCTTCTTATGCATATGTATGTGATTCATATTCGCGAGATCTGGTTCATGAATCCACTCATGCCTCTGTAGTTTCTTGTTTCTGATATGTTGTTGCTGTTGTTTGTGATAATTTCATGAATTTGCCATATGCTGTTTTCGATTTGCTATAATTTGTCGCCTCTCGATCCGATTTTCGGTTCGTGCTCTGTGGTGTACTGTTTTCGAATTTCCTTTCTGGATCTGTTATTGCGAGTGTCTGTGTTTAGGACTTCGAGCGTTTGTAGAACAAGTATTGTTTTGTAGGTTGTTGTGTTTGCTCTTCCGTACTGACGAAATGAATCTTTAACCTTATTATGTAGATTTGCTGTTTCTATAGACCTAGAGCTGTTCTGTGAGATTTGGCTTGTGGTGTCATTTTGGTTTTTCAAATGAGGACGCCCTTGATCTGCTGGGCATTGATCTTTGTGGTATTGTTTGGCTATGGTTGCGATGGGTTTTACTTGCCTGGCAGCTACATGCACACCTATTCTCCTGGTGAAAGCATATTTGCCAAAGTAAATTCATTGACATCTATTGAGACTGAGCTTCCCTTTAGCTACTACAGTCTCCCTTACTGCAAGCCCCCTGAGGGAGTGAAGAAAAGTGCCGAGAATCTGGGGGAGCTCCTCATGGGAGATCAAATCGACAACTCCCCATACCGTTTCAGAATGAATGTCAATGAGTCTGTCTACCTTTGCACAACAAATCCGTTGACTGAGCACGAGGTGAAGCTCTTGAAGCAGAGAACCCGAGATCTGTATCAAGTGAACATGATTCTGGATAATTTGCCTGCAATGAGGTTTGCCAAGCAGAATGGGGTTAACATTCAATGGACTGGGTTTCCAGTTGGATATACTCCGCCAAATAGTAATGATGACTACATTATCAATCACCTCAAGTTCACAGTCTTGGTTCATGAGTATGAAGGGAGCGGTGTCGAAATAATTGGTACTGGAGAAGAAGGTCTTGGTGTCATTTCTGAAGCTGATAAGAAGAAAGCGTCTGGATTTGAGATTGTTGGCTTTGAGGTTGTCCCTTGTAGTGTTAAATACGACCCTGAAGTGATGACAAAAAAGAACATATACGACAATAACACGTCAGTGAACTGTCCCTTGGAGTTGGATAAATCTCAAATAATCAGGGAGCAAGAGAGAATCTCATTTACTTATGAGGTTGAATTTGTGAAGAGTGATATCAGATGGCCATCTCGGTGGGACGCTTATTTGAAGATGGAAGGTGCTCGTGTCCATTGGTTTTCAATCCTGAACTCACTAATGGTGATCTTTTTCCTCACTGGTATTGTTTTTGTCATATTCTTGAGGACTGTGAGACGGGATTTAACAAGGTATGAAGAATTAGACAAAGAATCTCAAGCACAGATGAATGAAGAGCTCTCAGGGTGGAAGCTTGTTGTGGGTGATGTGTTCAGGGAACCAGAATGTTCGAAGCTGCTTTGTGTGATGGTTGGAGATGGGGTTCAGATTACAGGGATGGGAGTTGTTACTATTGTTTTCGCTGCCCTTGGCTTCATGTCACCAGCTTCACGAGGAATGTTGCTGACAGGGATGATAATTCTTTATCTTTTCTTGGGTATTGCTGCCGGGTATGTTAGTGTTCGTATGTGGAGAACTATGAAGGGAACTTCAGAAGGTTGGAGGTCAGTTTCATGGTCAACTGCATGCTTCTTTCCAGGGATAGTCTTTATCATTCTTACAGGATTGAACTTCCTTCTTTGGGGCAGTAAAAGTACTGGTGCCATTCCCATATCCTTGTACTTTATATTAATAGCTCTTTGGTTTTGCATTTCTGTGCCACTCACCCTTTTCGGAGGATTCTTGGGGACACGGGCTGAGGAAATTCAGTATCCAGTGCGAACCAACCAAATACCTAGGGAAATTCCAGCGCGCAAATATCCATCATGGCTTCTTGTCCTCGGTGCAGGGACCCTCCCATTCGGAACCCTCTTCATTGAACTATTCTTTATCCTTTCTAGCATCTGGCTTGGGAGATTTTACTACGTCTTTGGGTTCCTGCTTATCGTTCTACTATTGTTGGTAATTGTTTGTGCTGAAGTCTCAGTTGTACTCACCTACATGCATCTTTGCGTGGAGGATTGGCGATGGTGGTGGAAGGCTTTCTATGCTTCAGGTTCAGTTGCACTCTACGTGTTCCTTTACTCTATCAACTACTTGGTTTTCGACCTACAGAGTTTGAGCGGACCTGTTTCTGCTATGCTTTATCTTGGATACTCGCTGATCATGGCAGTTGCAATCATGCTGTGCACTGGCACCATTGGCTTCCTCATGTCCTTCTACTTTGTCCATTACCTTTTCTCATCGGTTAAGATTGATTAGAGTTGCCGTTGGTGCAGTCTCCAATCCATCAATCTGATTGAAGGCTTTGCTATGTTGGGTAGGAAGAGGAAGTTTTCCTGATTGCATCTTTTTGCTTTTGCGTATGCTTAGTTCTCGTAGCTGATTATGTTGTTGTTAAGCGAAGGGCTCTCAAATAACTTGCAGACCGCATTAAGGCCTCTTTAGAAGACTTGACGGTTTGAAAGTTGTGTGATGCCCATCCCGTTCTGCAGCACAGCTCTATTACTTCATTCGTCTCCCTTATATGTTGTTTGAATTTTTACTAGTCTTTAGATTAATTCGGATTTTTTTCACCGGTTACTCAATTTGTCCTGGAAAGCTGTAATTGATTCGACTTAATATCCTTTTATGCTCCCATTGGATCTCTTGGCTGCTTTATACTTCCTGGCAATTGCTTGTTGGAATTAATAGAGATATGTTATTTGATTGAGGAAAATACTACCATCTGTTTGTGGATGCTTATACAAAGTATAATTTAATTTCCAACTTGATAGTGATTGCCTGAGCTGAGTGTGTCTACTTAATTATGAATTATGAGATTGTTAGGTAAAATGGTTTGAAAGTAAGGGTATGAGGTTGTTAGGTAAAATTGTTTGAAAAGTAAAAGTATAATTTTGAATTTACAAAAATGTCATTCCATGAATAAATAATAAAGATCTTACTGTGTTATTTTATTCGTGATCAACTCTTGAATTACCGTCGTAGACTAATAATAAGGAAGTGAAGGTCTATCTTTGACACTTCATGTATATCTAACTACGAGGTTGACCTATATATACATATAGGTCTATCGATTATTGGTCGACTCATATACATATGAGTCTACTATAGACACTAGAAATGTGTCTTAACTTAATTATGAGGTTGACTATAACAAATATGGGTTGACCTTACTATATATTTTTAAAGTCTAACATGATAAATCTAGGTCGACTATATCGGAAGTGGGTGAACCTTAATGTTTTTTTTTATTGATTAACATAATCATCTCTCTCCCTCTCTGGGTTAGAAGGACATTATGGATATGAAAATCCTCACAGGAGCTACAATACTCCCACTAGAAGCGGCAAAAGTTAGGGTATGGTAGAGTTGGGTTTCGGGTTGGTCGGATTTCAGGCATAAAATGTATTGTTTTTGTGTGGGTATACCCGCCCGACGAAAAATGTTATAATTTACCTAACCCGACCTTTTCGGGTTGATAAATTCAGACCCGACCCGACCCAAAATAGGTTGGGTTTCGAGTACCCGACAGGTGGGGTACCCTTTTGCTAGCTCTAACTCCCAAAAGAGTCTCCAACCTCCTGTGGCATAAAATGTCAGAAAATCAAGTGCAGTTTTGTTCACAACCAAAATGTCTATAGACATTTGCTGTAGGAGGGAAGCAGACTACCCAAACAAGTACTTAAAACAAGTCCTTTTTCTTGTGTCTTTATTGTTAACGAAACGCAAAAGATCCTAAACACAGCTTTCTACAATTCAAATAAGGTAGCATAATTATTTGGAACTCTCACCCCAAGTTACCATCAGTGAATCCAAAGCCGTTTGCTTGGTTTTCCATGTCAAATTTATCCCACATGAGAAAAGCTTCAATAGGGTCGTCATTGAAACACATAGCATTTCCATCTAGAGCACCCTCTGTGGGGAAAACTTCCGGTGCTAGATTCTCCGAAAGCCCAGTTGAACTTGCAGAACATCCCATCGCCGCCAAATGAGTCACATTCTCGAGTTGGATGCTATCAGCTTGCTGTGCCATACCAAACTGCACTTGATCACCTGCATCATCTAACTGGTATGAAGGTCCAGCAAATGTGGAGAAACCATCCGATGCCACATTTGTTGAACCTCCATACGAAGTTGGGGAACATCCTGCTGCAAATTGAGTAGCACTCTGAGGTTGAGTCATGTACGAGGATTGGTTTGCTAGGGAACATCCCGGTGTGAATTGAGCAGCACTCTGAGGTTGAGTCATGTACGGGGATTGGTTTGCTAGGGAACATCCAGCTGCAAATTGAGTAGCACTTTGAGATTGGGTAATGTAGGAGGATTGGTTTGCTAGGGAACATCCAGCTGAGAATTGAGTAGCAGCACTCTGAGGTTGAGTTATGTAGGAGGATTGGTTTGCTAGGGAACATTCAGCTGAGAATTGAGTAGCCCTCTGAGGTTGAGTAATGTAGGAGGATTGGTTTGCTAGGGAACATCCAGCTGAGAATTGAGTAGCACTCTGAGGCTGAGTAATGTACGAGGATTGGTTAGCTAGGGAACTTCCAGCTGCGAATTGAGTAGCACTCTGAGGCTGAGTAATGTACGAGGATTGGTTACCTAAGGAGCTTCCAGCCGAGAATTGAGTAGCACTCTGAGGTTGAGAAATGTACGAGGATTGGTTTGCTAGGGAGCATCCAGCTGAGAATTGAGTAGCACTCTGAGGTTGAGTAATGTACGAGGATTGGTTTGCAATACCAAACTGCGACTCAACTGTATCCGCTAACTGATATGCAGATCCATCAACTGTGGAGAAACCTTCCGGTGCCAGGTTCATTGGATGCATCAGCTCATATGAATTTGCTAGGGAACATCCGGGTGCTGAAATACCCGCCATTTGAGGTTGAGTACTGTCGAGCTGGTTTGCAACACCAAACTGCAAGTTGGGTGTATCAGCTAACTGATATGCAGATCCATCAAATGTTGGGAAACCTTCTGGTGCCACATTAGTTGGGAAACCGTATGAAGCTATGGAGGATCCGGGCTGAGCACTCTCAGCAAAACGATATGCAGATCCATCAAGTGCTGAGAAACCTCCTGGTGCAAAATTTGCTGAATGCCCATATGAAGCCAAGGAGGGTGCATATGGATAATGAGTTGGTCCCTGATGTTGAGTAGTATCAAGCTGCTTTCCAAGATCATACTGCAAATTAACTCTGTCATCTACGCGGTATGGGGCTGCGGGGTTAGCATAAAGCATGTTGTGGTTGGAAGGTTGGGCAGGCAGCATATTTCCTATACTCGGAAAATCATATCCACCTAGACCAGCAACGTCTTTGGTTTTACCCTTCAGATATTGATCATACAACACCTTATACGCGCTCCCCATTGCAGAATCTAGGTACCTACGTTGTGCTTCTTGACGCATTCGCAAACGCCTTTCAGCCTGCACAATAATGAAGGATACACAAACTCAACTACTCAAGCTAACATCATTGCCAATTCCTGCTCAAGACTGGGACATGTGCACAATGATCAAGTACTAGGTTTGCAACTAGCAACTCGGTTCCTTATTTGATTTCTGAGCTTAAACAGGTGTTAGGCTTAGGATTAACAGATTTTGTTAACTGGTGTGATATGATGTGATACAAGACATTTCTGAAGCATGGAAAGCAAAACTTACCTCAAGCTTCAGATAAAGTTGCCCCTTAACTTCCTTGTGGGCTTTTGGTGCAGCAGCTGAAGAATTCCTGTGTCTACTATGTCAAACCCCAAGAAACCAAGTTAGAGGTGTTTGCTTGATTGACATTAAATTTAAGAACTTTTTTTTGATAAAAATGAAAAACTTTCATCATGGATTTTTTCACACAGAGAATGCAAATATGTCGTACCCAATTGTCTGGGATGATGAACCGGAGGGACCAGTTCTTGACACTCCTGAGGCTGTTGAACATGAGGCACCTTTTCATTCAACAGTTTTGAGAAAAATGTTAGAATAAACATTAATTCCTTAAATCAATCAACAGTTTCTTTCATACATTAATTGAGGGAAGCAAATGTGTTGGGTTAGAAAGAGACTCTTTCTTGGCTTGGAAGGAGGATTAAAATGATTAATTAGAATAAATAGAGATCAGTGTAGAAGCAATTTCATTCAATTTTAAATTCTACCCAGAGGAAAGTAAAAATAACAATTGAAATTCTCTAGATGATAATGGAGAAATTCTCTAGCCACTTGGCACAATGCAGATCAACAAAACAAACCTGCAAAACTGTCATTTACTCGAGTACATGTTCTAGCATGTAATTGTTGATGGTTATTGATAAAGAACTTATCAAAATATAAAATTTTCATTTCAGGTGAGCTATAATTTGGTAAAATTAGGATGCTAATGATACCAATAAAATGTGAAAAATTGGTATAACTACACTTGGTCAAATTCCACATTAGGAACAATAATATAAATAGGGAATCAAAACAAGCCTACCTTTCTTAACCTCCTTTAGCTTCTCCCATTCTTTTATTGCATACTTGCCCAATCTGTATTTCTGTAACATAATAAAGATATCAGCAGATTAATGTATATACCAGTTCAGCTTTTACACTTTCTTCTTAGTAAATTGTCTTTGTTGTTGAAAATTGAAAATTGAAACAGTGATGTTTTACCTGGAGATGGCTCTTTAATTGGTGAAGAGTCAGTCCCTCAATGCCCATTTCCTTCAAAAGAAGCTTGGGTGTTGCTTCTGCAAGAAAAATGAGTTGAGTGATCATACACTAAATGCTACAAAAACATGCCATAACTACTAATACATGAATTGTGGCTTCATTCCAGAGAGTTACTATTGAATACTATTTATTAATAGAGAGTTGATAAGCCAAAAGCAAGTAAGTTCTTGAGTGAATATCAGAATATGGGAAAAAGAGAAATTTAGTACATTACTGACTGCAAACCTTTAAAGTTAACCAACAACTCAAATGGTAAGCAAAAAGAAAATATAGGGTTAAATATGCTGATTAGAACATCATGGAAGTTAGAGTAAATTTCTTATTCAGGAACAATGTGAAAGATTTATAACAAATGCAAGTGACATAAGTTGAATGCCATCAAATCTTGTTATACAAAGAACAGCATGTAAAATTTTCTACCTCAGAAACAAAGGGGTGAAAAAGGAAAGTCATTATATGTTTAAAATGTTGGTTTTACATTTCCTTGTTTGTTCAAGAAGCAAAAGAGTGTGAGAAAATAAATAAAGAAGGGAATAAGAAAAAATAACAAATATTTCATTCTAAAAAAAAATTACACCCAGAGAATCAACATCAACTTCTAAGTGCAATGCTGAAAACACTAAAAGTCTAACAGGTTTATGAACAAAAGAAGGGTGAAAAGGACTGAAGTGAGAAAATAGTGCAAGAAATGGCCTATTTTGAAGGAATGGCTTATGCACCAACCAAAGTTATGCCAAATATTAACTTGTCATCAATACACAAACAGTGAGAAGTCAATGATAAACAAGAACTTTCCAACACCCAACCAAAGGCGCTACACGACACGAGAATACAAAAAGTCGTCAAGCAATGATGAACAAACCGACAAATATGTACATAACGACAATCACAGAGAACGTTATATATACGACAAACATTAATAAGAATTCCTCTTTGGTAAAAGTTGGTACATGTTTTTGCTTTCTCCCCTTTTCCCCATTACAAAAGAATGGCCGGAAGATGGGAGAAAAAAAATAGCAATGTCAATCCATTATCGTTCAACGAACATAGATTCTATCAGCTCCTATCATTAAGCCACAAATTTCATAGGCTATTCTTGAATCAGAAATGTCACATCGCGTCACACCCTTGAGAGGGGGGAAGATGACATGGTAACTGAACCGAAATGATAAATATTCAACTTTACACAGATTCCTTTAACGGTCATCCTTATGCCGAAAACTTCCAAGATAAACGTTGGAAATCAGAATCCTGACAAAACTTAACACTTTGAAGTTTGAAATGAAAGAGATGGGCCAGTAATGACTAAACTGACATGTGCGTGACACACGGTTCAATCAAACCATATAGCAAAGGCTTGGGAGTCATGAAACAAATTGAAGAAAACAATTTAGGAAATAATCCCTTTTCTTCAGGACAATCATCTTTCAGGAAATAATTGATTTTGAGCACAAACCATTGAGGAAGAAAGCAAGTTCCTCATGAGCATACCGAAAACACAAATTAAGAACAGAAAAAGAAAAAGTTGTTGAAGAAATCGAATTAGACAAGTATTAATAAATGGTGAGTGCTCTCAGGTGAATTAGACTGCTAGACCTGTACTCTTCCTTCTTTTTCTGTGTAAGGTTCAATAATTAATCTAAATGAGGAGCAGTTGGAAGACAAATCTTAAATGATATGTACTCAACTGGAATTACCTATAATTTTGAACATCAGCAGGATATAAAGGAATTAAGGAAAGAAAAGGTTATCTCACAGAACACAAGGGAAAAATCTATATGTCAAATTGAAATATCTATCAAGGAAAATGACATGTTGATCATTACTTAAAATCTACATCAGAGGAAAGCCCCAAAAATAGTCTTGCGAATCACGACTCAATATTTAGAAAATCCCCAAGTCATGCTTGTTGTTGTTGCTTTCTTCCAATAAAAAAATCTAGATAAAGCCACCACCTTTTGTTAAAGGATGAAACCAATGTGAAATGCTAGTACAAAAAACATTCATCTTTTCTTCAGAAACCTTTCCAACATCAATTGATACCCATTTCTAGAGTTCTTTGTCTATTTTTTCCGAAAGAAGGAACATAAAAAAAAAAAACAAAAAAAAAACAGAAAGGAAAAAGACATGATTTCAAAAACTTGTGTTCATCAGGAAGACAGATATGAACAATCACAGTCAAACCATAATCTGATATACAAAATGGACTAATGAGAGTAAGTTGAGAGTACTGACTCTGGGCGCCTCCAAGCTCCTTCACAGCACCAACAAAATGAGTATGCAGCTCCGGGGTCCAACGAAGGCGACGCCTACTATCAGAAGACAAGACAATCCCATGAGGCGGCTTCACAACCTCGCCTTCAGAATCTCCCTCTTTGCCCTCATCATCAAGAGGGTCCACAGCAATGGCATCATGTGTTGGTGGCTGCTCCTGATGATCAATTCTTGTCTTAGCAACCAGTTCATGACCATCTTTTTCAGAGCCCACCACTCCCTTCCCTTTACACTGACCCAGCTCCTTCTGGGTCTGTTCCATTGGACCACCACCATTTTTCTCCATTGGAGTGTGCTCTGACATGACCAGATCACACCCACTTCCTTCCCCAATGACATCAACCTTCTGATACTTCTGTTTCTTATTCTCTCTCTTCTCTGACATTTCATCAAACACCTTGCGTGCAGAGACACAACCACCGAGAAGCAGAGAAAAGGAAGAGAAAAAGGCAAAGCTCACAGCTAAATATTGCATCCACCCAGAGGAGGCAGTGACACGGAGACCCTCGATTGAGCAACATTTGTAAACAAATCGACCCTTCTTCTATCTCTACCTTTTGAAAGCAGTAAATGAGAATTGGCATTTTCCCACAGGACAAACAACGGACAAAAAGAGCCATACCAGAACTCCTTAGAACGCTCATCACTACCCATGGAGTGATCATCACCAGCTTCACTAACCCATCTCCTGTGCTCTCTACAATGCACATATATTAATGGGTCAATGCTTGTTTGTGAAAAAAACCTCAAAATGTCGCCGGAATTTTCCATGGTTTTGGCCTCTGGTGTGGTGGTTACTGGTTGCTCTGGGTCTCTTCTATTCTGGGTTTTGCATGGAATTCAAAAAGCTGTTGTCTTTATCTGATTGGGTCATTTTCCATAAAATCAAAATCAAATATTTTCTGTTTCTTGATGATGTAACATAAAAAAAGAAACTTTATAAAAGGCAACAATTTAGTTATATGTGTTGTGTGTGTGTAAGGGTTGATGATGAAGAAGGGTTTGGGTTTGGGTTTGGGATTTTGGCGGTTTGCTTTACCAACAGTTGGCTTATTCCATTTTTGTTTGTCTCTTTCTATTTTGCACATTTTCTCACTCTACCTGCATTTTCTTTTTCTTTTTCCCTCTTTTTTCTCTTCCCATAAATGCTCTTATTTATTGCCAACTTTTGTATTCAAGAAATATATTAATGACTATACAATGTATTTAAATACATAATAATTTTGTTATTATTTCTTAACAAGTGCTTTTATGTATGTTTTACTTTTAGTGACAATGTTACTATGTTTTTTTTTATATAAAAAAACTCAAAATATGGGATATCATCGAATAACGGAAATGAAATCAAATCTCGAATAACAACGTTTGACATGAAATTAGAGGACAAATTCGCAAACCTACGAGTAAAAGAGAAAAAAAATGACAAAACACCTTTAACAACTTGTTTATGTAAAAAAATTATAAGATCAAAGGCACTAGAAGCCTCCCTTTTCAACCTGTATCGCTTGAAGAACTTGTATTATGTCGATCTCAAACATAATTCAGAGGGTTATATCGATTTCACCATTTGAGACTCCTTGCAACAAACCCACTTAATTGGATTGATGAGACTGATGTCCTCTCCCCTTCAACCTGCAGAGTTTGAACCACTTGAAGCGCGTCAGACTCGACTAGATCAATGCTCTTTCCAACTCCGCTCCACGATGCAACTAAGTGCCTCACGGATCAACATTGCCTCCATCGTCTTCTTCGAACTCATTTGATATTATTTGTATATTCAGCGGTGATTTATTTTTAAAATTAAAAACAATAACCTAAACGTTTTTCATCAAGACAATAACTCGTTATTCAATTGAGAAATTCGTTGTTTTAAGTCCTAAATTGATAATTAAAACTACTATTAATCTATGTTTATGAGTCATTGTTTCTCGAAGAAATTGAATTTTTTTATCTGAAAAGTGGCGACCCGGAGAAAACGTGACAACTATTTGGCTTATTTTATCACTACAACAAATAAGGGTATTTTCCGCGGTTCACAACTGCAGACTTAGCCTCCACAACCGCTGTGATTTTGGGCTTTTGGACCGCAGTTCTAGTAAGCGTAGCCTAATATCTCTTTAGGCTACGGTTTTGTAGCCTATTTTCCTGCGGTTTTGAGATGCAGCGCCTAACCTTTTCTACAGTTTAAAACCGCGGCCTAAATTCTTGTATAAAATTGAAATTCATATTTAGATTTTTAATTCTAGGTTCGAATTTATTTTATATATGTTACTATGTTTTTAAATACAAAATAATGATTACTTGTTATGCAAGATAACTAATGAAGATTTCTAAATAATACATTATTTTGTATACAAATAATCTTATGTATAGAGAAAATAAAGAGAATAAAAATATAAAACATTCAACGGCAATAAAACGTGCAAAAATTTATAGCATGACTCTCTCTCGAGAACTACGGGAAAACTTCATTTGGTGGGTGGTGTTACAATGACAATTTTTGGTGACTTTAAGGATCATCTTATGTAGTTTTGATTCAAAGGAGGTGAGTTATGTAGGAGAACCGAATTTCTTACCGTTTTAAAATTGCGTGAAAATAAGAAATAATTTTTTGATTAATCTAATTTTAGTTCAAATCCATGTGATTATGAAGAATTAGAATTATTATAGGTGACTTATCAAGACAGATTGAGTCAGGTGGTTTAAGCGCTTCAAATTTTCTTTGAGGTCTCGGGTTCCAGTCTCTCTACTAGTGGTATGGGATGAGGTGTAGCTCAACTGATAAAAAAACAAAAAAAAAATTACTATATGTGACCTATTTTAGTCTAACATAATCTAATTTTCATTGATTCACTTGCTTATGTATTTAATTAATTAGTCCCATATATAAAATATTATTTTTATTTCAATGTGCATTTTCCTCATTTTATAAATTCACATCTTTCAAATTTGATTTTGCCACTTCAAGTAACACCTTCACAAATACAATGTTTCAAATTTTGGAAGTTACCAAACAAGTTAGTAGTGCCAATATTTATTTTATTTTCTTTATTTTTATTGTAAAATTACATTTAATGACATTACCTTATTAATTAGTAAGACTTATTTTGAAACAAAAGTACATTGATATATTCCTTATTTTACAAATACTGAGAATGTAGTTCAACCTAATTGCATATGATTTATTATCTTCTTTTTTTGTTGATGTGAATTGGTTTTATGTTTGACTCTTTTACTTGCTAAAGCTCAATTCATCTCTAGCAATTAATGCAAAAATTGGATGGTAATGTAATTATTTGTCTTATTCACTTTTTTTCTAAGGAAAGAAAAGATAAAGTGAAGGTCAAAGAACTGTATTGTTTGATTTGTACAATTTTTAATTATTGTATTTGTAATATTCAGATATATATTTCAAATTATAAATTGTATTAAAATTAACATTAATATTATTTAATGATTTTTATTATGACATTATTTTATTAATAACTATTAATTTATAGTTATTAAATTCACTTGGTTTGGACTTGCAATGTCATTTGTGAAGGTTGACCATTTGTGTTCACATTAAAGATTACATTTGTGATACATGTGTATTATTATACTTGACACAAATATAATATGTTTAACAATCGTGTTAATTTAAATTTCATCCTCCAATTCGACATATTTAATAATATTATAGGTGTGTTTGTTCGTTAATATTCATTTTAAATAATTTTTTCAAATAGAGTAAACCACTTAATTCATATTTTTATAAAAGTGTTCTAAAACACATTGATGACTTATCTCAATTTTAAAGCTTATGGATTAAAACCCCAATACTTAATTTATAAAATATTTGTGCAATTTTTTTATTTAGCATTTGCTTTCAATGTTCTTATATTGACCATGTACTTGTGACTAAAAACAATGGACTAACTTTTTTTTGGTAACAATTTATCACTCATTCCATCAGTTACATTTAACATAAAATGTCACTAATCACGTGCCCATCACTTCACTTTACTCTTCTTCTTCATAAATATTTCAAGAACAAGCTTATCAAAGTTTCACCGAAAATATTAAATAATTTCCTGAATATGTCCAATTTACTAAATATTCTCATTTCTTTAGTTTATTCTAATTCGATTTGTTCAAACATTATTTTAAACAAGTTCATCTATACAATTGAATCCAAAACCAAATTACACCAAAATTTTAAAACATAAACAAATCAAAATTTAAGAAACATCAAATAATTCGCCAATATATATATATACACACACACGTACACACATATAATTCAAACATCACAAATTTATCATTTTTTCTGTATTACAAATTTCTTTTTTTTTTAACCCCAGACTAGAAGGAGATCCCTACGATAGCACCACCGGACGAGAATCCGACCAAAAGAGGCTCATATATGGTCTTCGTGTGGCTCGATAGTTGATTAAAAATGAGTCAAGCTGCCTCCTATTATGAATAAAGACATATTGTTGTTAGACCAGATCTTAATAATTTGTCGTTGGATCTTAAATTGGTTGATTTAGTTACAAATTTGTTATTGTTCATCATTTCAATATAAATTGAATCAATTAAGTAAAAAATAAAAAAATATAAAACATTTTGAGAAATTCGCAAAAAGTTTCAAAAAAAATTATCGCCGGAATTTGTTAATTGGTGCCGAAATTTTCAAAGAAATAAAGTTTCCAGCACTGAAATTTTCATTGTTCTTCAATAACATAGAATATGTGATGAGAAATAGTAGTTTGAGAATTTTAATAAAATAAAAAGTCACATAATTGCCCAAAAACAAAAATTATCTTCAATCTTTTGTTTGCTGTTGCCCATTTAAATTTGGCCAGAAAAAAATATTATTATTTTCTTTATTCCTCATTGAATAAATGAATATATATGGTTAAATCCATTCGAAAAATATATATGGTTAAATGGTTTGGAACCATAGTATTTTTGACTTATTTATGGTCCTCAATCTCATTATTATTTTTTATTCTCCACCTGCAACCAGCAGGAACTAACAATCTCGTCAACAAGATTTGTCATCTCAGAGTAATTTAGAGATTCAATAAAAGAATGTCATGGATAAAGTATTGAATGAGATTTATTCATTTACAAAGAGTGAAAACATGCATAGTAATGTAAATGTTGGGAAAATCAAGAAATGTATCTATGTATTTTGAGACATCGTAATATGTAACTGTTTTTATTTCCCTTCAATTCCACACTCATTGTTTCTCTTAGAAAATGTATTTGATTCAGTCTGGTTATTTTCTGGTTCTACAGCTACCGGGGTTTCGAGCAGTAATGCTTCGCTCCCAGTCTCGTGCATAAATGACCACGATTCTCATTTCATATTTTTCGTCGAAAAACAGTATATTGCAAGAACAAACATGGCGATGAAGGCAAAATTACCCCCAATCAGCGGGTGATTAATTGCGAATCGAACTAATTATGCACAATTCTTGAAAACAAATCAGCATTACCATTGACTCTACACTCAGGTCCCTTTTCCCTGTTGGATTTGCTGAAGAAGTGCTGCTGCCAACTGTAATGTAGCTTGCAACCTTTTCTGCGGGTCGGATTCTCCTTCATCTTGTGAAATGCCACTTTGCGTCCCCTGAGCCTGAACCCCGACCCCCGGTGTTTGCACGGTGTAAGCTGCCGGAGCTGCAGGCGGATTTGACATCTGCTGCTGTTGCTGCAAGTGTTGCATTTGGCCAAACTGGTGCATTGGGAGCTCAGATGTCACCTGATTGTTCTGTAAATGATGTCTCTGTGATGTTACATACGGGTTGTTGTCAGATGGATCCGTCGTGTTGAACTGCCTAGAAATAGAATCCTGTCCCACAGATGCTGCTTGCCACTGTTGTTGACCGAGGAGCGATGATGCCAGTTGTGCAAGCTGTTCTGGTTTCATGGCTGCAACAGGCATCATCGATGAAGAAACTGTATGTCTCGTGTCTTGAAGAGATGGCTTGCTGTTTCCAGATAGCGGATTACCCAACATATGAGCAGAGCTTGATTCTTGCACTGCCCTTGGATTGACAGGATCGAAGGAGCTACCGGGCATTTGCTGATTGTGAGGAGACCAGTTTGGCCCGTGCCTATTCTCGTTGTAAGCGTTGGATATGTTTCCAATAGGAGCTGCATTTCCCAGATACGACAGATTGCTGACTCCTGATTTACCCATATCTGAATACGATGGAAAAGGCCCTGAAGGGTTGGATGGTTTTAGATACGATGGATCCCCTTGGAAGGGCAACGCGTTTACATCTTTTGGATGATGAAGAGATCCTAAACTGGAAGTGGGATGATCGAGCCTTAAAATTACACCCGAGATGCTCAGTTTGCCCGCCACTTTGAGTACTTTCTCTGAGAAATCCGATGGGGGTACAAGAAACAAGGTGGTCTTGTCATCCAATTTTGCTACAGCAGCTCGCTGTTTCTCCTCGAGATAATGCATGAATTCATTGTAGAATACCATATCGGCATCACTTTCAGGGACAAAGAAGACAACCCAAGCACCTGCTGCTTGGTAGTAATGCTTTGCAAGCATGTCTAGTCCAGTCCTCGCTGTGCAATCTAAAAATTCAGGCCTGCAACAAAGACGAAAAGAAATGAACTGTCTGCTTTGAAAACATATTTGGATAATAAGAGAGGAAGAAAAGTAAACAGAAACTTTCAAAATTTGGATTGTAACTATTCTAATATGTTCTGCAACATATCCAAAACAAAATTCAAATATATCTATTTAAGTCACCCAACCAGTTACCATCTTGAGAAAAACGTATGCAAGTATCCAGAAAATTTCAATTTGGCTCGGATTCAGAAATGGAATGAAAAAGGAATCAGTCAATCTCCAAGTGGCACATATGCGCCCCTTGAATCAACAGATGACACTTTCAGTTAGAATGAAAAAGGCGAAAACAGAAATAAGGTAAAGGGCTCAAACATGCACATGGCCAGGTGTAACAAGATATAAGATCACTCAAAACTAGCAAAATAAATGTTAACTGATCATAGCAAATCCATGATACCACGATTAAGATAACCCAACTTTTGAGTGTCATTCTAATAGTTGAAGTTTACTTTTTGACTAGAAGGATTGTAAAAAAAAAATTTTGTTACATGGACTGAAAGAAAGTCGTATGAATGAAATTAATCAGTATAATGAAACTAGGAGCGAGTTAATTTATGATACGTGTTTCCGAGTTGTAACATGTTGATGACCATTAAATGAAATAAACTTGGCAAGCAAGACAGAATTAGCCAATCAGCAGATTTTAAAGATGAAATGGGTTGGCAACAGGCGACTTTAGGACCTTTTCACACTCCTACTTATCATGACAGTTAATTCAGTGATATACGAGGAAGGAATTACTACTCACAACATGATATCCAGGACTTTTCCAACGGGGAAGCAGCGAGCTCGACAAACAGGTGTTCCTCCCTTTGCTATGGTCCCTTCCCACTTCCACTCAGTCAAAGAAGACCGATCTGATTCAGGAGTAAATCTTTTCCTCTCCACAGGATTTGCTGGCAGAGAAAGAGTACCTGTAGGAAAGCTATCATAAGGAGCTTTCAAGTGATCAGTCCTTTCTCCATGAGCTTGAGGAATATTCATTGGTTGATCACGGACCTGTTTATAGCCAAAAGGTCCAGGGTCGAAGCTTCTATCAAAGCGCTCTGGTTGGGGGAAATCAGATAATGGTCTCGCAAATGCACGCTTCTCTTGTTCTAGACGAGAGTAAGAAAAATCTGGAAGATCTTTATCGGGAGGAAAGGAGCTAGTCTTCAATTTCTTGGCTCCATGCAAGTAGGCATCATCTGGTAAATCCCTTGGATCTTCATAAATTGGACTCTTTCGAGGAAATTTTCGAGGATAATCATGATACAGACCACCCCTCTCTCGTTGAGGACTGTTCCGACATTCATAAATATCTGGAGGTGGTCCCAAATCAGATTCTCCAAACCACCCTTGCTCAAATTCATCATTTTCACCTGTCCATGAAGTACCCTTTCTACTAAGACCGTATGTATCAAAATCTCCAGAATCCAAATTTGAGATATAAGGAGATCTCATACTAGGATCTCCCATTAAGTTCCCGAAATTCCTATCTTGCCGGAAGTTCTCAGAAGGGCGACCATTTGAGTTATAAGGTGGGGAGAGAGGGACACTCATTGAGCTCCTCCCACCGGTAGATGAAGCAGCTTCACTCTTTGCAAAACAAATTTGTACACGAGAATTTCCAAACAATTTCCCTTTAAGAGTTTCTTTCGCCCTGCAAGCTGACATAACATTCCTGAAGCGAACAAAGGCATAGCTACGACCTGGGAATACCGTAACCTTCTCAATCTCACCAAATGGTAAAAAAGCCTTCTTCAACATAAATTCATCGACCTTCAACGAAGATGGAAATCCTACCCATAGAACTTCACCAGGTTCTACATTTTTATCACTCATCCTGGATTTGTCAGGGTAATATGGGTCAGGACTCGCATGTCGTCCTCTAGAATCTCTTTGTGAGAAAGGAGATTCCCTTAATGTAGATCGTGGTTCATCTCGACGATGCAAGTGATCTTCATCGTGTGATTGTGCTGATGACTTATCCTGTTATTAAATATTATCAAGATAAGTGAAAGATGAACTTGTAATCTAACTGGTCAAATATAATTGTGATTTATTATAGTTTGTAATGAAGGAAAGAATGAAGCTAAATAAAAACAGTCAAGACTGCTATACGCAGATGGAAATAGAAGGTAAACAATCTTATTTTCTATTGTACTGGTATGCTAGTAGCTATTCATGGTCAGGACCGAATACTTTTAAGCTACAAAAAGCTTGGTCAACCAGCAACTCCTGATAAAAGTTTCCCTCAAAGCTGTTCTACATCCACAGAATAATCTAGAAGCACAACTCCTTATCTATTCTGATTTCCTGGGAAATACAACTAAAAGGGGGAAGAAAGTACATACAGAGGAGAAAATAGAACGTTCAAAAGTTAATAGTTTGTATGCACTTTTAGATTTCACAAGCATCTAGCAGAAGAAAATCTAACAAACTTTGAATATAAGCCCCATAAAGAACTTCCAAATCCAGTCCAAGATGTTCTGTACTTGCCATACGGTACCCAAATTACCAAACCACAAACAACTACAGAAGTAAAATCGTATATACACAGACATAAAAACGGCAATGAGAAAGACTTAGCTCTAAATGTAATCACAGATAAAGGAAACATGAACGTAATCACACTGTCATACTTCATAAGGAATCTGAGAGGGGCAGGAAGACAATCAAAGACATACTTTGCAATAACCAAATATTTTCATATTGTGAAAGACATTCTCAGAATATAGTTTGTCATTATCCACCTTCAACAAGATTTCATGATATTTTATAGAGGTAAAAATATTACCCTTTGCCCAGAATTGCAAACATAAATTATCAACCCTGAAATCATGTTTCATGTTGAATATCAACAAAGAAGACCAGCTGATTGAAAAAAGACAAGACTAGCAACACATACAGAGTTTGCACATATGGCAACTGTCTGAGGAGATTAAGGATAAATATCATATATGTCCAACAAAGCATTAACAAGCACACCATGTATTTGAATAGCAATATTTGAAAACTGAAAAATATGAGAAAGGTAATGAGGGGTGGCTTGAAATAAATAAATAAAAACATGATATCGCAAAAATAGTTCTGATCACCAAGGCATGAATCCCAGACATCCGTTCAAACAACCTCATGCATAACCTAGCAACAATATTTAACTGCACTTGATTATGAGTTTTAAGTCAAAAACAAATAATAGAGTGGTGTCAAGGTATGTCAGTCATTGAAGATCACCAAAATTAAAAGTTTTACACCAAGAAAGAACTTAATCTAGCAGGTTAGTAGGGCAATTAAATACCACTGTCTGAAAGTCAGACCATGTCACTTAATTCTGAAACTCAATTAGCGCACACACATATGCAGCTTAAACTCAATATATAATCACAGAGCCCGTGAAGAGTACAAACACAAGAACTTACTAAATCATCAAAAAAGTTTCAGAAATACACCCAGCTTACCCACATACCAAAGTGCAAAGAAGCACACACACAAGTACTTTTCAAGAAACTAGAGCACTCAAGCTGCAACGGACTAAAAGCAATCTCTCTAAAGCTGATACAGTCAGTAAATTGCTCAAACCGTATCTGGTACTCAAGACATATGCAAGAGAAGTGAACTCAGAATTCATATTTGATTAATTGAAAATGTTAATGAAACTGCATACTTCAAGTATCTTTTGTTCTTAATTGTGTTGGGTAATAGACTCAAAAGAAAATAGCCAGCCAATGGTTAATGAAGTTACTTGAACCATTACGGTAAAGTAACATTTTTGCTCAGGTAGCATAAGCAACTGTATGTGAATACTTCAAAAGCCTCGTGGTACCAAATATAGCATTTCATTTTAGTTCTGGAAATTTCGAAGCATATTCAAAATAATATAAAAGTAGCATACAAAGCAAGAGAAAGGGAAGGAAGAAATAAGAAACAGGCCAAACATTCTCTAGAGCTCAAGAAACAAAACAAAACAGAATAGAAGATACCTTACCTTGGATCAGGAAAACTCAAACAAATAGACATGATTAAGATGAGTTCAGCTTCTAATTACATTTTCACATACACTGGAAGTCACAAGACTTATTCCAAACTCAGGAACTCTCTAAATCATACTGACATCAAACACGCAGATAACTGATTCAACTGTAACTAGCATGTCCTCTTTTACGAAAATGAGAACATCTTTAACTTTTACCATTGAACAAACAAAAACTGGTCATATCCCCACCCTCCAACCACATACTTCAGAAATGAAAAGGGAAATAGAGAAAAGTGAAACAACAATTTTTTACAAAAGAAAAAAAAAAAAAAAAAAAAAAAAACAACAGAGGCCCCATATGCATTTTCAAGACACCTCCTCGAGCGTGTTAGTAAGATATCAGTCATAAATCATATGAGTTTATAGAGTTTTAGAGAGATAAAGTAGAGAAATAATGTCTCAATGCAAATGTGAAACTCTTTCTCTTACCAGCAAATAAGTATTAATTTGTACTAATTACAAACTAAACTCGCCATGTAATGTGGGGATTCACTTTGAGTGTTGGAGTTTTAGTCTCCTAGGCGCGCCGACCGTGAGCGTTTCATTTTTCTAATTTATGGCTGATTGTTATACTATTTGGTCTCATCACCAATGCCTCAAAATAAACTTTTCTAATGCCTTTTGTTCTTAATATTTTTATTTGTCTGAACCTCTATTAATTGAGTGAATGTGCATTATACGAGGCGGAATAAAAATTTAATTGTTAATTAAACAATATTCATCACGTGTGTTGCACGGAAGAATAGTAAATAATATCAAGTCCCACTAATCTGTTATATAGGTTAAAAAAAATACACCACTAAATTGTCATTTTGGTTAAGTTTCTTGCGATTCCAATGAGTTTTGGTCATTTGGATTTGTTTAGTTTTTTGTTTTATGAAGCTCTTTTTATTGCTTAATATGATTTTGGTTGAGTTTGAGACTTGTTTAATTGAATTGTTACTCCTTTTCATTTATAATATGATAGAGTTTGATTATGGATGTAATTGGTTCGAATCCCACATCGGAAACATAAGAGAAACTTGAATTTAAAAACTAATATATAAGATGTTGTTGTGTACAAAGTCCCACCTCGGAAAAATAGAGATTTGATGGAGTGATTATTTTTTATATAAAACATACATGTCTACTCCATAATTGCAAAAATATAATAATGATTGTCATACTAATTTTTATTAGTAATTGTTATTAGTTATGGAGTGAAAATTTGTGACGGATGAAGTTGAAGAGGCATGTGAGAGAGCTCCAAATGGTTAAACTTGGTGATGGGACAACCTCAAGTGCCTTATCACCAAGTGTAACATACAGTATGAGTTTCTCAAAACATAAATTTAGTAAACTACTTAGACCATATTGAATAAAATGAGGATTAATTGTGATTTAAAAATACTCTAGAGATCAACTATAATATTAACCCTTTTTTATTTAAAGAAGCACGTATACGCACAAATAAATGCTTAA
This sequence comes from Pelargonium nanum, assembly GCA_036897485.1. Classification (NCBI taxonomy): domain Eukaryota; kingdom Viridiplantae; phylum Streptophyta; class Magnoliopsida; order Geraniales; family Geraniaceae; genus Pelargonium; species Pelargonium nanum. The sequence goes on along the minus strand of JAYMTF010001461.1, from coordinate 1,510 downwards.
GTGCTTATGTGTCAACAAGAGTATGTGAGGTTAGTCCACCAAGATTGGATCTCCACTTGTGCGTTTATTCGTGCATTTAGATATTTCGTTTAATTAATTGGATGATTAATAATATTTTTGCAGCAATTGCATACTTTGGGAGCTCGCAAGGTGATTGTAAGTGGAGTAGGCCAAATTGGTTGCATACCATACCAGCTTGCGAGGTATCAAGGCAACAACAGCCGCTGCAATGAGAAAATCAACAGTGCAATTGAAATTTTCAATTCGGGGCTCCGAAAACTTGTGGATAGTTTCAACGGAGGGGCATTGCCCGGAGCCAAGTTTGTGTACTTGGATTCCTACGCAAGCACTAAAGATTTGTATCTAAGTGCATCCACCTATGGTATGTTCATCATAATTTATATAGAATCGCAACTTTAAGTTACTTAATTCTCTATGGATTAATTGTAAAAACAGTTCGTTAACTATCTGTTTTGTTCCAAATTAGTCTCTGGACTATACTTTGTTGCAAAACAATCCTTTTATTTTTATTTTATTTTGTACTAGTCCATGCCGTTAAAGAACCTAACATAATCCGTTAAATCATGATGATGTGACCATTATTTGAATTTTTTAAAAATATAAATAACTAAAATGACCACGTCATCATAACTTAGCGCGGATTATGTTAGGTTCTTTAACGACATGAACTAATACAAAACAAAATAAAGATATGGAACAAAAATGATAGTTCAGTAACTATTTTGCATGTAATTAAAATGTGTGTTACACAAGATTTGATGAGAATAATACATGGAATGGATGCAGGATTTGAAGTGATAGACAAAGGGTGTTGTGGAGTTGGGAGAAACAATGGACAACTAACATGTCTTCCACTGCAGCAACCATGCAATGACCGAAACAAGTACTTGTTTTGGGATGCTTTTCATCCAACTGAGTTTGCTAATATTTTGCTAGCAAAGGCTTCCTTTGGCTCCAATGATACTACTTCACAATCCTTCACCTATCCAATTAATATTCAACAATTGGCAATGCTTTAATTCAATGTCAATTACCTAAATAAATTTCATGTCATGTCATGTGTACTGATTGTGAACCTTCTCTTATGTATGTTGATTTTAACGATCGATCAATGATCATGAGAAATGGAAAATGCTATTAATTAATATATAACAAAAATATAGTTATAAAGTATCGAAATTCTTACCAAAATTAATTTAGTTTGCATTGAGTCACCCATCACATTAAACCAAAGAGAAACAGTTTGTATATTCTAGCCAAAATGATGGGTCACATATTGAACCTCCTAATTCTTTTAAAAAATTGGACTTGCAATATATGAACAAACATGTTAAGTGAAATCATCGTGTGTGCACTAGAAACCATCACTGGCGTAAGTAGGCCTGCAATCGGTCGGTTAACCGACCGAGTGAACATATTTGTGAACCGACCGACCATGTCGGTTTAATCAATTGGCGAACCGAAACCGACCGACAGAATTGAATAACCC
>JAYMTF010001460.1:0-23307 GCA_036897485.1 Pelargonium nanum | reverse complement strand
AATAATAATAATAATAATAATAATAACATATTTCTTCTCTTTTTGTGAATTCTTGTGGCCCAGCTGGCCAGAAATAAGAACACTTCATTTTGGTGTTTGGGACTTGTTATAAATCCTCCATTATTTTATATATAAATATATGTGTGCGCGAGCGTGTGTCATTTGGTGTGTTATCACCACGCGCGTCGAGAGTCAACTAAATTTAGTTTGAGTATGATAGGATTGTGATGCGATATTGTTAATTTTGTCGGTGTGTTATCACCATGTTATTGTCATTGTCTAACAGCTTTTACAGATCAAAGTAGGCAATTCATTCGAACGCTTTTATACAAGAAGAACACACGTTCAAAGAAGACCCGTGTGTCGTGCGGGAATTTACCTCTAGTATGAGAATGAGTGTATTTGGCTTAATATGATATAGTTCACAAATATGTGAATGTGTGTGAGAGTGATTTGTGACTCAATCCCTAAGGGATATTTATAGTGTATCTCCCCGATTCTGATAAGTGGAGAGTGTATGAACTAAATACATTGAATCTGAACATGTACGATCCAAATAGATTATGAACTGAGTTCTAAAATGGCTATGAACAAAGTTGTTTAGTGGACCATATGAACTAGATCTCGTTGACTGCAAGTCAAATTGTTTGCTTATGTGTTAATTTAGGCCGAGCTGGACGAGTCAGACAAATTGGCCATGCAATCTTACACCGAACAAATAACATGTAGAATTGGGTCGCCTCAAACATACTCAAATAATTATGTGTCTTTATATTGTATGGATGCAAAACTCTCACCATCGAATTATTTAATGGTTTCAAACTCAAACATTATGTTAGATATAACAACTTAATATGAGTTGATTCATGCGCTTGTTAGTTCTTCTTGTTTACGTTCTATTCAATTGGTATCAATAATTTAAAATTCTGATCGTGAGGTTGAATTAATGGGTGGCTCTCATTAGTATGGTTGATACCATTTTGTTTTGTTTTCAGAAGATATTAGTAATAAGTAGTTCGTCTTCTAACACAAAATAAATCTGTTAAGAGTCGTTGATTGTGTACTTATATCATGTTCGTTTCAGATCATTAGTCTTGTCGTGTGAAACGTGTTGTCAATTCGACTCATTTATTTATATAAATTGTGCTGGTTCAAGCAACACACAACACAAACTATAGCTTTAATAGTCATTACTCCATCATTAAATACAAAAGTTTTGAAGTGTACATACTATCATTAATGAATATAATTAAATGACAATTTTTATACACAATTTAATCCTTTTTGTCACATGAAATTAGTTTTTATAATACTTTAGATTAATTAATTTAGTTCAATATTTGTTGGAGTAACATTCTCAAACCTTGTGAGGATATGAGAAGGTGTGTTGTTCATGTGACAGAAAATACAAAAAGAAGTTGGGTTAGGTGGTGTTGCACCTTAGCTAGCTAGCCAAATTGCAAATCATCTTTGAACTTTTGTTATAGAATTTTACTTTTTTGAGATCTTTGTGGGTATCTAGTGGATGGATCATCTTGGAGATAATCATCTTTTTAATTGGTTTATGAATCCCATGCTTGTGAAGGATAATGGAATAAATATATTTTTAAAATAAAATGAAGATCCAAATGTGTCAAACATGGAGAACTCAACATCACTTTTGTAGTTAATACAAATAAATATCTATTAGCTTATAAAAATATATTATTTTAGCTATTAATTCGTTAGTCTTAAAATAATTGTTCACTTTTTCATGAAATACAAAGTTAGACTAACAATTATTTTGAGAGATAATATGTGATAAACTTTTGCTCAGTGTTATTATTATTATTGTTTGGCATAAAAAGAAAATAAATAAAACACTTCAACGCCATGTATGAAACTCTATTTCTCTAGCATCGACTTTTAAGAACAACTTAAAGGTAATCAAGCACGAAGATGGAAGGTGGTACCAAAACTTAAATATGGAAAATGGAATCCACGATAAAATTCATTTACGTAGCGTGTGGATGATAAAGAACGTTTCAAATTACGATCAATTATTGAAATATTGAGAGACTCATACAACCAAGTATTTTGGTGTAATTAAGTGGAACTTTTTTTAATATATTTTGATAGTAAGTAAGGGTGTTTGTGGTCTAAAACGGACATGATTAACAATCTCTTACTAAAATATAGACCCGAGACATTACTGAAAACTATAATTATGGTCATATAAGACCGATTTTGGAAAAAAATAAACAAATGGATAACAATTAGTATAATAGAAGGTATTAAGAAAATTAATTATTAGAATCAAATCGAATTGGACCAAATTGAGAACTGACTCATTCAAATGTTATGTTCAGATACCATATCGAATGTATTCAATTTCAGTTCAGTCTAGGTCAAATTTATTTTAACCCCTCTAATTAATGACAATAATATTATATAGTAACCTATTGTTCTTAACAAACATTTCATTCTAGTAAAAAAAATTGAATGTGGGTTACAACTACATTTGAAATAAAGATTAAAAAACATAAAAGAGCTTTTGAATGAGACAAGTTTGAACACTTCTTTTGACCCAATTGAACCAATTACTCCAATAACTACTTGCTAGTAGTATTTTTTTTTTATCCATAGTCAATGGTACCAAATACAAACTAAACCTCTTTTACAAAGTGCTAAAGCTAAATAGAAGAATCCGATAAGGCAATTTGCTTGATTTAACTACTTTTTAAATTTTCATTGTGGAGCAATTGCAATTTGCAAGTCACAATGGCACAAGCTCACTTCACTTTTTAGAATATTTTTTGGGATCATGGTCTCATCTCTCAGTTGTAGATAGAGAGTTGTTGTTCATGCTCGTGTGACGTTTTAAAAGTTTAGTATTCCGTTAAATAATTATATCAAATTTAATCTGATTTTTAAATTTGACAAACTCATAACATGACATGTCTAACAACACGTCTTTTTAATCAGTTGAGCTACTCAATAAGAGGTACTTCTCCCCTTTAAACTCAAATATCACACCCTATATCATCAGCAGGGAGACTCGAACCTGATACCTCAAACAGAATCCGAAACGCCTAAATCGTTTAGTCTAATTTGCCTTGGTGTCTAACAGCACGTTAGATATTTGAGTTCAAAACTATCCAACAAGTTTAAGTTGATATTTAACTGATACGTACCGATATATGAATCACTCCCTTCGTGGTATATTTAAGTCGAGAATCTAAATGCATGCCTTATTTGTCATGATAAGTGACACTATCTCCTAACATATCACTATACACAAACTTCCATCTACCGACTATAAGCACCTAATTAAATGGATCCATACCCGAACCGCAACCTATTGAAATGTTGAAATTCTCAAGAAGAACCGAACTCATCAATTTAGCATTTACTGCTAATTTATTTCTTATGATTTTCTTGGAAAGAGTCATAGGATTTGTCAAACTAATTAAATTCAGACTGTTACTACTACCACCTTTCCCTATCATCTTACATTCCATAAAAATCCACATTTTGAAACAAACCATATAGTAGTAAACATAAACAACATACATATATAAATACGTAGATTGTTTGGTGCACTCGATACGAGTTTATGAGCGACAAACGTTACAACTCACCTTTGAAGCGGTTTAAAGTTACATTTCATAAACAATATGTGTTTTAAAATTGTGTACGTGTATTATTGAAAATTTAGTATTGTGTTAAATAATCAATACAACTCGCAATCGATTATTAAATAAGTTGAATTACAATACACAAACACGATCAATTATGAGCATACTGACACGACATAGTTATCCTGCACAAGGATGACACGCACTTTATGTTTTAGTTAGTTATTAGTTCTGCATGATTTGTCAACAATATTATTGAGTTTGGTACAATTAAACTGCATGAAGTTACAATCGAAAAAAAACTAAATCTTCCTTGATCCACGCAAAAAATTAAAAATTATTTTGAGATAAGAGAAGTATAATTTTATCAATAAAACAGTAAATTATTAAATACACGTCCGTTTATGACTCGTTTACTTAAAACTAGTTTGACATGAACACGACACATTTATTTAAACATTGCATCAATTATTTGACATAAGTATACATACAAACTAAAACCCTGTAAATTCCATATCAATTTGTGCCGACAATCATGACTCATACAGACAATCTTAATTCCCAACGAATATATGCCGTGCTCATGTGGAGTCACTAATTCGAATATCGCCAAACATAACCATAAGGTTATAAACTTAATAAATAAATAAATATGAAGAGAGAACGACAAAATAAAATACATTAAATCTCAAAATTCATTGTTGTATCTTCTAACTACCAAAATTAAAACAAGAAAATCCATATTCACAATAACCAAAACCAAAACATACCAAAATATTCCTCAAAAAACACACTTATAATCCCAAAAAGAAAAAAAAAAAAAAGAAAGAAGATTATTAATTAATTAATTACTTAACTAATCTTTTTGAACCGCAACGTCCACGCTAGCGGTGCAAGATAGCAACCTATGAAAAAATCTCAACAAAGCGTTACACGACACCTCCTTAGCCCTCCGCAGCATCACACACTTCTCTTTCCGGCCACCGCTCCGGCGACTTCTCCGGCCACTACCACCGCCTTTCTTTTTCTTGGGCCCACCATCACCGCCGTCTGACGTGGCGCAACCAGAGAACCCGAAGCACATGCGGCTGCGATTGCTCTCGCGCTCATCGCCAGCCGTCCGATCATCATCGTCTCGCGAGAAAGGGTAGCTCCTAAGATACATCTGCCTGCAGGAGATACTGTCCACCACACGTGGGTGGCGACCGTGGAGCACACCGCCGCCACGGCGCGCGTTGGCGGCCATGGACTTGACGAACTCGGCGTCGGACTCGGGCCACTTGTAGAGGTTGACGTAGGTGGCGCGTACGGGGACGCGCGGGTCGCGCGCGTCGTTGATGCAGTTGGAGATGCACACTGAAGTCATTTTCTAATGACCTTGGTTTTTTTCCTTGTAAATGGTTTTGGGGGGATTTATATATGGAATTGGAGGAGAGAGAGAGATAGTGAAGCTTAGATTGCAAGAAAAGGCACCCCACTTCCTTTCTTTTTTTTTTTTTTTGGTTTCTTTTGTTATATGTAGACTGTATACACATATTTATGACAACAGGCGGTCCGCGTTAACATATTTATTGGATCGTGTATAAGAGTTAAATTATATGATGTTATTTTCTTATGAGAAAAAAGACTTTCAATCATGACTTATTGGCTGAGAGTCTGAACCAATAAATCATGGTCAGTTAGATGATGCATCATCAGTGATTTACACTCATACCCGCCCCAACAGATTCATTTTGTTTGTCTCTTGGCTGAGATTCCTGATACTCTATTCTTTTTATTTGATTAAATCTTGATGAATAACTTTTAAGTGAAATTTTTTTCCCTTTACTTATCGACTAATGAGTTATGAGTTTAGATTTAGTCAAATTAATAAGAAAATGTTGCATCGTAATTTATCACACGTATATATGCTTTAATGAATTTATTGACGAAACACTTATTTAAATGTTAATTATAACATGACACTTCGTTAAATTTCACTTATATTTGTCTTATGGTATCTTATAAGAACAGAGCGATCCAATGATTCACATATTTTTAATTGTACATATACACATATATGTATGATTGTGTTAATGGGATGGTAGGTTGTAGTGGGGATTATATGATTCATTTTTATATTTTGTGAATAAAATGATTTGGCATCATTAGCATTTGTAGGGAAAAGGATTTATGAGCATCATTTGCAATGAATGTGCTTTCAACATTTAATTGTTTATTCAACTATATTAGGCCATTTTATACTTTGTTTATTTATACTAGGATAAAAAATTAAAATTGGTTTCTAAGTTTTTGTATTGGACTTAAATTGGTTTATGAATTTTATTTATAAAAACTCCATTCCATATCGTTGGCAAGGAGATTCAATCCAAATTTTTTAAAGAAATCCAAGATAATATACAAACTCTCAATTATTAACAAGTTGAAAGTCAATTAATGTCACAATTAATTAGAGTTTGCAAAATTAAATGTTTTTGTAACTGAGTTTAGATTGTTTGCATAATACACTTGATCATATAGATTCGTGAAACTCAGTGAATTGGTTCATTTGCTACTCAAATGGATAATTGACCATTTAATTTATTTATAAATTTTGAAATGGTTCATTGTATAATAATTTAACTACTTGAGTAATCCTCTATATTAGAGTTAACGATTTAAGTTTTAGGTCAGATTCAGATTCAAAAGGCTTAACTCGTCTTGGAGTTGACAATTTGAATCCGAAACCACGAGAATTTAAAACCTAATTTGATTTAAACTCGAATGATCTAATCTGATAAATTTTTGGTTCGAGACGTAATTATTCAATAAAAGTTGGCTAATTCCGATTGGATTAGACAAATCCTTACGAATTTGCATATTTTACAATAAAATTTGAATCATAACATGAACCTTTTTTGTATCGAACTAGTCTTTATCCATGCAAACCCGAAAAACATTGTTTCAAATCTGAATTGTTGCCTCTAACTCGACAATAAGAAGGTGTAAGATCATTCGACATGTAAAATGTACTTCTTTATATGGATTTGTATGGTCCGGTCCCAAAATTGTTGAGTCAATTTAATTTGACCTGAACCATAAATTTTCGGATGTCCGCTAGTTCGAGTTCAATTTATCTTCTATCTTCCTAATTATTTCTCATGATCCATCTTTATGTCAAACTAAATAGAGCCCAGCCCATTAAATTCTACATTTATATTGGGCCTGTAAAGCCCACATTTGTGCTCTACTTTGGTAGTTGATTAAATGGTGTTGGGTTAACTAGAAAATTCAATTTATTTTAGTGTCTAACCAAAAACCCAACCCATCTTACATGAATCACTAAGGCCCATCATATTCACTTCACATTTTCATATCAACTCATTATGATGGTTGGGCTATTGTTTAAGAAACAAAGGACCCAACATTTCCAACATATTGCATTCATAAAAAAAATTATATATTTTTTTCCGGTTTATATCATGGGGTTCCTGAGCGGGCCCACACACTTGCAGTTGACACCTTTAAGCCGTTTTACCACACCCAGACTAATCCCCACTCACCCCACTTTCAGCGCACTAAGCGGTAGGGGGCTGGCCCGTGAGTTTTTTCCATTCACAAGAGTTGGGATTCGAACTCCCAATCACTTGTTTAAGGGACGTAGTGCTGAACCAACTACGCCAACCCACTGGGTTTTAAAAAAAATTATATATTTAATTACACCCCTCTAACAAATATATTTCATATTTGATCCAAATATTTTTTTAGATAATGATTCATTGATTCGAGAAACATGTCTTTTATTTTTTTTATTTTTTATTTTGTAAAATTTAATGGTTTGAATCTCATTTAGTGTGAGTGAGATTATATACAAAAAGAGAGCTAATATTTTTAATCATTATAACCTTCAAATACAGCAGACCATTTTCACACTAAGTTTTGTAATGCACATGAAATAATGAACTCAGTTTTGCAATATTTGAACAATACAAAGATATGTAATCTACCTATCATATATGATATAACTGATAATCCTTCGTATTTCTTTTTTTTATTATTATTATTATTTTTTTTTTAACTTTGTTTATTTACGGGACCTTTTCTTTTAATCAGACAATAAATTTTTTATTTATTATATAAGCAAGTATACTAATCGAGAGTCGAATCTGAGAACTTTGAAAGAGCAAACACCTTAAACCAATTATTCTGATGATAGTCGGTTATAAGGAGACAATAAAATTACCGAACTAAGTTCTCATTAGTCCACAATCCATGTTCCTGAAATTCCATCTACAACTTTTGAATGATCCATAGTTATCAATAGACAAGAAACCAAGCTTGTAGTAACTTTTTATGGTAGATTTCAATTTTTGCTTTAGTGTAGTCTTTGAGACTTTGACTTTTGAAAAAATAATTATAAATTTATATGGTTCACAACAAAAATTGGTGTCAAGCCAATGCTTAGGTCCCACTTGCACACACACAAAAAAAAATATATCAATTCGAATATGTTCTTGAATTGAAACTTTTGGAACCTAACCCAACAACAACCGACACCACCACGAGAGGCTCTGCTCAACCAAAATTATTAATTAATTAATTAATTAATAATAATATTTTTTTTCATTTACTTGCATCTTGGTTTCTTCAAATTTTAATTAAAAATGCTAAAATTTAACACAATCCTACAACCACATATATAAAAATTAAAAAGGACAATAGTACAACCAGGAAGGTACCTTTCATGTATTATTTTTCCAAGAACATTTGAATGCATTTTCATTATTAAAGAAATTAATTAGTTGACCTTCAATGTAAGTGTTTGAGAATCACACATATATACAAATAAAATACATTTTTTGGTACCAATGTAGGTGCTAACTTCTATTATTGAACAAGAAGAAAATTGCGGCATGCATTATTTGGCATGTGTAATTTTTGAAGGTAAAAATTCAATAACTTATTATTTTATATTGGATGATAGCAAAAATTATATAAAATTGGGAGTTTGAATATCAATCCACCTAAACAAGATTGATACTAGTTTAGATTGCATGAAAGGAACCTCAGGAAAAACCCACAATTTGACTAGATTCATGACCGAAACCAGCACGAAGTTACATGTCTTGCAAGCCGATTTGGTGATAAACCTATATGATATAAACAAAACAAAAAATTGACCTAACTGTCATCTCTAAGCTACTTTAGAAAAAAATTGCTAATAAAAAAATTCAGACTGGTTTGTTCAGATCCACATGAATCCATACATTTTATACTAATTTAAAAATTTGATCCGATCTAAACCAGAAAAATTCGAACATTTTCTTATCGATCTCATATATGAACATGAACAAATCTATCCACACATAGTCACCATGAAGTAACAAGCTAAAATTGCACAAATGAGTCAAATGACCAGTCAAGTTTTGTATACATTTTTTTTCTTTTACCTTTTTGGCTTTTCCATGAATAGGGACACTAATTGTAGATCCATGACTCACTCACTAAGTCAAGACTCAAGACTCTTTATTGAATGTGAAATAGCCTTTCCAACAAGAAGAGCCCATATGAAAATGAGTTGGCCACTATGGAGCTATGTGTGTAGTGCTCCATAAAATGACAGATTTGACACCAAAACAGTACCTACTTTAACCCCTCAATGTTGACTTCACAGTCCTATTTGGAAGCTGGTTTGGTATTTGGTTTGTGTTCTGTTCAGATCATACAAAGGTTTGTGTTTCTCACCTCCAAGTGGGAGCGTCATCTGATTTAGTTGTTAGTTTTTTTCTTAAACCCATAAATCTCACCCCATACCGTTGGCTAGGAGGCTCGAACTTGAGGTCTCAAAGGAAATCTAAAACGCATCAACCGCTTGACTCAACATGCCTTGGTCATCAGATTAGATATTGAGATGAGATGAGATGTGGACTGTTTTTTTTCTTTTTTTATAAAGCTTATTATAGTGTTTTTCCTCTCACCATTTCTTTATCTTATTTATGGGCTTTTTTCTTCAACTCTTAGAACATTCTAGGAAGCTCCCTAGCCTTAAGTGCTCTTTGCTTTTCCATTTTCCCATTTTGGGTTTTTGACCAAGACTTCTCACTTTCATAGTCCTTGAAAGTTGATGTTTCTTAAAATATAGGATAAGTATATGATGTTGATGTTAAAAATTATAATATACAAATTAAATTGAATCCTCAATTAATATTGTTAATTCAGAGTGTTCGATTATCACATTCTGATTGTTTTACGTATAAGTTAAAAATAATCATAAATACAACAAATCTTTTATTAACATGTTAAAGCGTAGTTTGTTTTATGAAGAAAATAAGATGCGCTAATTGCTATCATATTTTATATGTTCAACGTATTTTTGTAGAAGAATAAAAAAAATCAACTAAAGAGTTATGAATTGAAAGTCAATCAAATCAATAATTTGGTATGTCTAAATTTTGGATGAGGTTTTATTGTGAAAATGTAAATTTTATAGGGATAAACTCGAATAACTACGTACATTGTACACTAAAATCCAAATTCAGACCTAATTCCTCACTCATTTCATTTCGAAATCGGGTTAGGTTTTTGAACCGATATTCCTACATCTAGCTAGTAGCTTCTCCTCACTTCCTAAAAAATGTTTATTTATTTATTTGAGAGCAATTTTTTCATGCAAGTACCAAAGTCAAATTCTTAAGTCTTATTTTGACTTGTCATAATCTCAAATTATGAATGTCCCTTTAGTTTAGAGTCAATGTCAAGAGTTATATTCAAATTTAACTTACAAGATTGCCCACACGTATCAACCTTCTATGCATGCATGTTGTACTTGTACTTGTTATGTCAAATTTTGTTAACTACCATTACACATTTAATTATATTTTTTTGCCAATAAAATGTCAATAACTTTACGATAATTGCCTTCAAATGTATCTACAATTATATGTCAAATCGCGTTAACTACAATTACATGCCGTACCATGAGAATGCTTTACTATGACAATATACACACCACATCATCATATTGTTTTTCTAAAAGATGCAAAATATTTAAATTATATGTCATATATAATTTAACTTCACAATTACGATCAAGCCAATTTGAACAAGTTTAATTAGCCGTGAAGCCAAAATGTAACGTTACAGATAATTTGGAGACTACACATAAACATAAACAAAATAAGATACCAATTTAAAACAAAGTTATAGTCGTGTTAAAAAAAACAAAGTTATAGTCTAAATATCAAAATGAAACATTGTACTTTCTTAATCCATGACTTAACTTTTTTTTCTTCTTGAAAATACAACAAAAAAACGGTAAATGTACCAAACTATGTATAAAGCTACGTTGCAATATATATTTCATACTTTGGTAATTTAAAATTAAGTTTCAACGAAAAATAATCCAACATATATGATATCACCATCATCTCATTTTTTCTTACGTTGCGCGTCCAATCCTAAGACATACGTATACGTACAAAATCAACGATGATATTTTTGATATATCATATTTCATAAATCAACACATTATTTTGTATTATATTTGATACATGTGTATTACTTAAAAAAACATTTATCTTTGCTACCATATTTTTTGGTTAGAAAAGAAAACATAATTTAACGGTAATCACAAAGAAAATGTCTCGAATTTTTATTTAAAAAAAAAAAGCCTCCTCGCGACACGATGTCTAGCGAATAGGAGAGCTCGGAACAGACCACCATCCAATAGGAAAACGCCATGTCAGCAACGATGAGCAATTTTAATTGGTCCCAGCTGTCACTTCGTGTTCCGTGAACCGTGACGCCACCAACCATCTCTCTACCTCTCTCTGTTTTTTAATCCAATTAGGATGTTTCATCGAAATTGCTAATTACCGCCTTAATCCCAACAATTAATCCCTTAATCACAATTTATTATCATTGTTTTAGAGCTCTCGTAGAGAACAAGAAGCTCACAGTGGCGCAACTTCACTTTCTCGCTTTTTCTCGAGAAACAAACACCACTTTAAGACGACTGGAATTGCGATACTGATTGTTTCGCAGGAGGAGAAGCCAGAAGCCTTCGCTGCTCGGCTATCGGAACGCACTGTATGTTTGAGTTGGAATTTGATTGTTTTGTTGCTTTTTGTGATGATTCTGAGATTGAAGTTTAGTTGCTTTGTTTCGAGTTTTGGATTGAAATTTTCGTGCGATTATAGGTGAAGCTGTGTACGATTGGAGTTGCAGCACAGTTTGTTTCGGAGGAGGAGAAGCCTGAAGCCAGAAGCTTTCTTAGCTCGGAAATCGGAGCCTAGACTACGCACACTGTATGTTCTAGTCGAAATTGGATGGTTTCGTAGCTTTCTACAATGATTTGATTTATTTATTTTATAGTGAAATTGAAGTTTTGGTTGCTTTGTTTTGGTGTTTTTGTTTTCAGATTTGGATTGTGAGGAGTTTAGTGTTTTGTTTTGATGAACTTGATCTGAAATTTTCGTGCGATTCTTGGTGAAGCTTTGTGGTTTGGTGTTTCTGAGGACTGTCTGTAGTGTGAAACGATGGGAAAAGGAGGTCAGGACTACGGAAAACGAGAAATCGTAAGCCCTAAGGCATCTGCTCGGGAAATTTATCCGGCATGGTCGAAGGATGTGCAGGAGTGCGAGAAACACTACGGAGTTAGCCGGAAATTAGGGTTGAGATCCGAGGAAGTTGAGAGGCGGCGCAAGATCCACGGTTTCAACGAGTTGGAGAAGCACGAGGGGCAGTCGATTTGGAAATTGGTTCTCGAGCAGTTCAATGACACTCTGGTCCGGATTCTTCTCGCCGCGGCGGTTATTTCGTTTGTGCTGGCTTGGTACGATGGGGAGGAGGGTGGAGAGATGGAGATTACAGCATTTGTGGAGCCTCTGGTGATTTTCTTGATCCTGATTGTGAACGCAATTGTTGGAGTTTGGCAGGAGAGCAACGCGGAGAAGGCGTTGGAGGCTCTGAAAGAGATTCAATCGGAGCACGCCTCGGTTCTTCGGGATAACAAGAAGATTCCTAGTTTGCCGGCCAAGGAGCTCGTGCCGGGGGATATTGTTGAGCTTAAGGTTGGGGATAAGGTGCCTGCGGATATGCGAGTTGTGGAGTTGATTAGCTCAACTGTGCGGGTTGAGCAGGGATCACTTACCGGAGAGAGCGAGGCGGTGAACAAGACCAATAAGGTTGTGTCTGTGGATGCTGATATTCAAGGGAAGAAGTGTATGGTTTTTGCAGGGACAACTGTTGTCAATGGGCACTGTGTTTGTATGGTTACACAGACTGGTATGGAAACCGAGATTGGCCAAGTTCATGAACAGATTCACGAGGCATCCCAGATTGAAGAAGATACTCCTCTCAAAAAGAAGTTGAATGAGTTTGGAGAGCAACTCACAATGATTATTGGAGTGATTTGTGCATTGGTGTGGCTCATCAATGTCAAGTACTTTCTTACTTGGGATAATGTGAATGGGTGGCCAAGGAACTTCAAGTTCTCTTTTGAGAAGTGCACCTATTACTTTGAAATTGCGGTCGCCTTGGCTGTGGCTGCCATTCCTGAAGGTTTACCGGCAGTCATTACTACTTGCTTGGCACTTGGTACTAGGAAAATGGCTCAGAAGAATGCCCTTGTCCGGAAGCTGCCTAGTGTTGAAACTTTGGGCTGTACAACTGTTATTTGTTCAGACAAAACCGGTACCTTGACCACCAATCAAATGTCAGCTGTGAAGCTAGTTGCCATGGGTCCTACACCAGATGGATTGAGGAGTTTTAAAGTAGATGGTACCACATATAGTCCTCTTGATGGAAGAATACATGATTGGCCAACTGGTCGAATGGATGCTAATCTTCAAATGATTGCAAAGATAGCTGCCATATGTAATGATGCTGATGTTGCTCAATCAGAGCACAAGTACGTAGCCCACGGGATGCCTACTGAGGCAGCTCTAAAGGTGAGATCTTTACATTAAAGTTGTTTCATTTTTCAGAGCTCATTATGTTTGTGACAATATTATGGTTAACAATTCTCTTGGTGGTCTCATTATACTGCTATTTGTTGGTTTTATAAGTTTTGCAGAAGAAAATTCCTTTAGTTTTACTTAATTCAGACATACTGTGTCAAAGCTAGTATAATGGTTTTTGAAAGTCTCTCCTGAAATCTTCCTCGTCATTTCAGGTTCTAGTTGAGAAAATGGGACTTCCTGAAGGATCTGGATCAACAAGTAGCACTGATGTTCTACGTATGTGAAAGTTTACACTTTACACTGTCTGCATTTCATCCTATGAACAGTTGTATAATTTTTATATGTTCTATTTTCATTTATTTGTTTGTCATGTGTTTTTAAAGGTTGTTGCCAGAGGTGGAATGAATATGAGCACAGAATTGCAACTCTTGAGTTTGATCGGGATAGGAAGTCTATGGGTGTTATTGCTAAGTCGAGATCAGGGAAAAACACTTTGTTAGTGAAGGTGTGCTTGCTCTCTTTTTCTTAGAAACTTATTACTTTAATTAGTAAGTCCATGCTGCATCGCTATCCATATTTAATAACCTTACCCGTTTACTATGGGTGTGAAAATCCATTATTGTTCTCTGAAGCAGAGTTTCATCTTATCTTTGTTGTTCATTTATTTAATTTGTAGGATATCAAATCTGTCTCTTATTCCTCTCCTGACAAAGTACTGGCCAAATCCTTGCATGCCCAGCTTTTTGAATTTTACTTTTAACCACTTGTGGACCTTTAACTGTCTCGGACAACTTGTGACTTTGATTTAACTCTCTTGAAGCACTTGTGACTTTGGTAGTAAATCACAGTCTAGTAGTGTCAAGTCTTCTTATTAATATCAAATTAGTGATTTGTTTCGTTCATCAGTTTGATTTATCAATTTTTATGGTAGAAGGTTTAATATAAAAAGATGCAACTTTATTGTTTTATTTTTGCTTGTTAATACATATTGTCTGTATAATAGCTGTTTATTCATTATTGCCAAACTCAGAGGGTATATGGGCATTAGTGAAAAACTTATCATTCCTTTATTTATTACTGATATGTTTATCCTCCAATTGCAAAAATGTTCCTTGTTTCTGACAAGAAAGTGCTAAATGTTATCAGGGTGCTGTAGAGAATGTGTTGGAAAGAAGCACGAAGTTGCAATTGCTTGATGGTTCAGTTGTACCTCTTGATAACAATTCTAGGAACATTATAATGCAAGCTCTAAATGAAATGTCAACCAGTTCTCTACGCTGTCTGGGATTTGCATACAAAGATGAGCTATCTGAGTTTCAAACATATGATGGCAGTGAAGAACATCCAGCTCATGAGCGTTTGCTGAGCCCAATTAACTATTCGTCAATTGAGAGCGAACTAATTTTTGTCGGTTTGGTTGGGCTGAGGGTAAGTGGTGGTTATTTCTGATTTCCGCAATTTCCTCTTGCTCAATCTACATATGCTTTTCTTTCTTCGAACTCGCTCAGTATGTAATCATGTCTTTGATATTAAACAGGATCCTCCTAGGGCAGAAGTTTTCCAAGCAATTGAGGACTGCAGAGCGGCTGGTATACGTGTTATGGTTATCACAGGAGATAACAAGAATACCGCAGAAGCTATCTGCCATGAAATTGGCGTGTTTGAACCTAAAGAAGACATTAGCTTGAAAAGTATAACGGGGAAAGAGTTTATGGCTCTGCGTGATCCGAAAGCCCATCTGAGACAAAGTGGTGGGCTTCTCTTTTCTAGGGCTGAACCCAGGCACAAACAAGAGATAGTGAGGCTGCTTAAAGAAGACGGTGAAGTGGTTGCCATGACCGGTGATGGAGTGAATGATGCACCTGCCTTGAAACTGGCTGATATTGGGATTGCCATGGGCATTGCTGGAACCGAGGTATTCTTTTCTTCTTTTTAATCATTATCTTACATGTTGCTGTAGACATGTTATTGCTTATCATGGTCCATATTTTAATATGCAAGGGCTTAATTCAATTATTTGCTTTCTCTTTCAGGTTGCAAAGGAGGCTTCCGACATGGTATTGGCTGATGATAATTTTAGTACCATTGTTGCTGCTGTTGGTGAAGGCAGATCTATATACAACAATATGAAGGCGTTTATCAGGTTGATTTTCTCATTTTTAATAGATTCTTGCATTAAGCTTGATAGATTTTATGCTGCAAACTTTCCCCTATGTGAAGGTCAATTAAAAGAATGGTTCTGGTTGATCATCTTAATAGCAAAGCTAGATTCACCAAATTAAATGTCGTCGCGCCCACGAAGTCTAATTGCTATGAATGAGAACACATGCCCTGAATAATTGTCTTTAGTAAAGAACTGGTTTAAAATGGTTGATCACTCATTATTTATTTATGAAAAAATAAAAATAGTTCTGAACAATCTGTTGGATGGCCATATTCACAAACTAGCAAAATCATTGTTTGCTTTGCATGAATTTGAATTGCATATTCCTTCATCGGAGTCTCATATTCTTTTACGGGTGTATCAACCTATTTACCTAATCCTCGTGGAATTAGAGCCATAATAACATTATGAAAAAAATTATCGACAAATTCGATACATTAATTTGATTCAGCCATGTCACCACATCTTTTTCATGATGATTGTGTAACCTTGGTTTGTTGTTTATTATAATAAAAGCTGTATATGTTCTCCAATCTAAGCCTCTCTGATGAGTAGTGTAAGTTGGTCTTTCCTGAACTGTAATAATATCTTCCAATTCTCTCACCTAGTCCTATTCTCTTCTATTTTGGTTACGATTATTAATGAGCTCAATGTTTTTTTCCTGGTTTACACGAATTCCAGGTACATGATTTCATCAAATATTGGTGAAGTTGCTTGTATCTTTCTGACGGCAGCCTTGGGTATTCCAGAAGGCTTGATTCCTGTTCAGCTTCTGTGGGTCAATCTTGTTACCGATGGCCCTCCTGCAACAGCTCTCGGATTCAATCCTCCTGACAAGGATGTGATGAAAAAGCCCCCTCGTAAAAGTGACGACTCACTCATCAGTACCTGGATTTTGTTCCGCTACCTGGTAATGAATTGCTTTTCACTTATATCCCATAAACTAATCGGACATGAGTCGCACAATTTCATATAGATTATATCTTGCTGTGTTATTGACTTCCTCGATTGCTCCACATAGGTCATTGGTGCTTATGTTGGACTAGCAACTGTCGGGGTATTCATCATTTGGTACACACAAGCGTCCTTCTTGGGCATCAACCTAATAGGAGACGGACACACGCTTGTTACATATTCCCAGCTCGCCAACTGGGGCCAATGCTCATCTTGGGAAAATTTTACCGTTTCGCCCTTCACCGCCGGGTCACAGGTCATCTCCTTCGACAACCCGTGTGATTACTTCCAGGCTGGCAAGGTAAAAGCAATGACACTCTCACTCTCTGTGTTGGTTGCCATTGAGATGTTCAATTCCCTCAACGCCCTCTCTGAGGACGGTAGTCTCGTGACTATGCCCCCGTGGGTGAACCCTTGGCTCCTTCTTGCCATGTCCGTCTCCTTCGGCTTGCACTTTTTGATCCTCTATGTCCCGTTCCTTGCTCAAGTGTTCGGCATTGTCCCGCTAAGTCTCAACGAGTGGCTCCTCGTTTTGGCTGTCGCGTTGCCCGTGATTTTGATTGACGAGATCTTGAAGTTTGTCGGGAGGTGCACGAGCACAAGCGGTTCTCAAATATCCAGGCGGAGTAAGGCCAAGTCAGAGTGACCGGAGAGGACCCATCGACCCAATTCGGAGTGGGTGAACTTGTAATTGCAACTCTAATTCCTTCTTAAATTTTTTTTAGGCTTTGATAGTAACACTACTCATTTTTATGAAATGCAAAAGGAAAATGCAATGCAATGCAGCTTTGATAGTTTATTTGAAAAGCACCAAAATATTAGTATTTCAGAGGATATTTTATGTTTTTCTTCAAATAGCATCTTTGTAGTAGAAGAAATATACATGAAGATTTGAGTATGTATCCAGTGCAATAGGTGTTCATGAAGATTTCAAGGATTGGCATAGGTGAATTATACAACTATAATATAAAGGACTGAATAGGGAGACTCCAAGACATTGGTCACAAAAAATAGATCCGATTAATTTTCGAGTCTGACCAATTTGGGTTTGCCATTCGATCGGGTTAGACAAATCTACACTCAACCACACATTTCATTATATGAAACTTGCATTACTTGAGTCATTCATATTCAACTTAAATTATGTTTGGCTTTAATGAATTGTTCTAGTTTATCCAAAAAAAAAAAACTTAAATCCAATTTCAAACCTGAAGTGTCAATTTCTTAAGCAATTTTTTAAAGCATTCACAAGCTCTGCTTGAAAACCGAATTGCTTGAAAACCGAATTGTTAGATTTAAATTATACATATACAACTCCGACTTGAAAACCGAATAGTCAGCTCTAAACATAACTTATAATTAGTGGCATATTACCATCAAAAGCAAATTCAAATTTCGAATGGTGTTCATAAATATTTTCCTCATGTGTATTAATTTAATTTTTGGTTTCAAATAAACTTTTTAACCCAATTTGGGCCAAACAGCCCAATCTAGTGAAAGCCCATTAGGCCCAATTTCTCAACCTAATCTATTTTCCTCAGGAGCTGCACCCAACATTATTATCTTTTCCTCTTCGAATCCTGAGTCTCTCTCTCTCTGTCTCTTCTCGCAAAATCTAGGGCTAATCAAATCTAGGGTTCGTCATTTCTCTCTCCAAGGTACGAAATTTGTGAGCGGTTTCTGTTTTAATTCGATCGTTTTTTATACGCGATTGAAATTTATGGTTTTATGGATTGTATTTTGCATCAGATCTGAGTTTTGTACTGTATGTTTCTGTGATGATTGCTATCAAATTATTGAATCCTATTTGTTTCCGTGAGATTGATTTAGATTTTCGCTAACAGAACGATTTGTTTGTGCCGATTGTAGCTCGAAAATGCCTCGTCACGAAGATCGGAATAGTAACACACGGCTCTACGTCGGTCGCTTGTCTTCAAGGACGCGTTCACGCGATCTGGAAAGCCTCTTCGGCAGATATGGGAGGTATAAAAAATTTCTCCATCAAATTTAGTTAATTTTGACCTTGTTCTTCTATTAGTCATATGTGGATTGTTGTGGAGTGTTCAAAATTTTATGAACATATGCTGTGAATTTTACTTTTGTTGCTAATTTGTTATGTATGTAGTTTGAGAGAGCATTTTAGTTGGTTTCTCTGTTTGATGACACACTCTGTGAGATGCTTGTTTGGTTGTTAATCTAAATTGTTAGTATATAGGGGTGTATGTGGTGTATGGCCGTAAGGGGTATTGGGGTGCCTCGTTGAAATTTGAAGGGTATTTAAGGCATAACTAAATTGTTGTGCTTGCTTGGATTTGAGTTACAAGTTCTAACCATTGTTATCTGGATCGCGTTAACACTTTTGTACGTATGAACACAGAAATGTGGAATGCTTGGGGTCTCGATAAGTGGGGTAGACAGTAGACTTCTGGAATGTGAATTTGGAACTAATTAACTCAAGTATGTTCAATAATATATTAGGTCTATGCACTAGTGTTTGGTTTAGGAGTATAACATGTGGACCATTGTTAGTTATAGCTTTTGGCATTTCCATTGACCATTAAAAATTACTATTATTTGTTGAATGGAATCTTATAGAAACAGGAAAGTCAAATTTCACGTTTTGGAATGTCCGTTCCAGATTGTGAATCACTACCGAAACAGTGATTTCGGTAACTATGGTTATAACGGTTCATCAAGTTATCTGTGTGGAAGCATTGTATCCTTAGGTGTCATTTTTTAACTCGAATGATGATCAGGTTTCATGGCATTTGCCTAAACTGGAGGTCTGTGATGAAAGGGTGGCCTTGGTGGACATTCTTGTCGCTTATATAGGAGACTTGGGGCGATTATTTCTGTAATCTAATTGGTGTTTTTTATGGAGATGGCAACAATTTCAAACTGGTGTTTAGTACGTCTGTGAAGGGTGAAGTAACATACAACTTGCAGTTTTTGAATAATGACGGCTTTGTTGTTTCTGGAACCCATTTACGCAGAGTTCGAGATGTGGATATGAAGAAAGATTTCGCATTCGTTGTAAGTGTCAGACCTTATGCCCGTCCTTTGTTTTCTTCTTTGTTAATGTTTCCATTGATTAATCATGTTTTTATTTATTTAAATTTTCCTTGTAATCTCATGGGAACATTGATATATATAACCACAAAATAAATATTAGACATGTCTTTTGCTCCTTTTATCCTCTTATGTCCACAGGATTTCAGTGATTCTCGAGATGCTGATGATGCAAGATATAACTTGGATAGGCGGGAATTTAATGGAAGCCGCATCATTGTAGAATTTGCAAAGGGGGTAAGTTTATTAGCGTCTTGAAACTTTTGGACTATAATTTCATCGTGATGGAAGAATTATTTGTATTGCAATGAAAGTTTTAGAGATTCAAAAGGCTTTTAATGTTATTCGTTCATACCATTGTATTTGTACTATTAGTGTGATAATCTATTTGTGTCAATGTCAATTAAATCAATGTTTGGTCTACTGTGAATGAGAAATTAAGGTTTAGTTTTCTGGAGAAAATGTTGAATGTTGAGTATTAAAATATATGAAATGGAACTTTTTGCTTGGATTTGATTGCCTTTGATACATTTTATGGCTCCATTACTAATTTGTATTAGAGCTTTCTTATTTTGTGCTTAAGTTTCATATTCTTTGACTAGTTTGTTATTGCAACTGCGTATCTGTCATTCTTTGCATGTTTTTAGTTTTCCCGTGATTTATAACAGCCTTATCTTTCTCGTTCTTAATTCTGACTTATGGAGCTTATACACATATATGTGTACTACATATTTTTCATGTTATTGTATTTCCTCTAGTTTGTTTGCCATCCTTTCCCCAAATGATTTTGATTTATTCTCTATATGTCTGTCATTTTGTATGGTTCCCCAACTAACTCCTTATTTGTTCTCCTATAATATATAAACTTAACCTCTTAAGGCTTCTAGTTTCAGCTGTATCAAGCCATCTAATGGAATTTGTTTTCTTTTGTTGTTTAAACTTGGAGCAGGCACCGCGTGGCTCTCGAGAATATCTGGGTAGAGGTCCTCCTCCTGGATCTGGGCGTTGCTTTAACTGTGGTATTGATGGCCATTGGGCTCGAGATTGCAAAGATGGAGACTGGAAGAACAAGTGTTACCGATGTGGAGAAAGAGGACACATTGAAAGAAACTGCAAGAATGATCCCAAGAAAACTAGGTATTGTCATTTTTCATTTGAAACCCTAAAACAAGCAAATATCGGTTTGCATGTTCTTACTTGCTAAATTTGTATGTGCAGTCGTGGGCGGAGTGACTCACGTTCACCTGTTAGATCACACTCACGCTCTCCACGCAATCGCAGGAGCCGCAGCCGTAGTTATAGCCGCAGCCGCAGCTACAGGTTATCATCTTTTACTCCCGGTTTATGATTCTTATATTTAGGACCCTTTTATGCTGTTCCATTGAATTTCTTCTGATCATTATGACAATTGTATGTAGCCTTACTCATTTTTATGTGCATATAATCAATTTTGACGCCATGCCTAATAGTGTGGGCTTGTGTTGGCTCAATGCAAGTATGGTTTTGAATCGTGGTCCATAATCTAAATCATTAGAAAGGGCCAAAATATTTGAATTGTATGAACCGTAGTGAACCACTCGTTTCATACAGATTCGACTTGATACACACGGTTCAGCAACCGATTCAGATTTCAACGATTCAACCAACTTATATGTACCGTTTGTATTTTGAACCGTATCGTATTGTGGTACGATACGAACGACACCAACAACCATTAAGACCTCAGGTAGAGGAAACCCCAACGGGCATTGTAGGAATCTGATCCTTAAAATTGTAAATAATCATTATATCCATACCATACTCTCTAGGATCAGTTTTGAGTCTACTATTGTTTTTTTATACGATATCCATACCCGTTTACTCAATATCTGACTCCTGACATTTTGCTATCACCAGCCGGTCAAGATCCCCTGTCAAGAGAGAGAGAAGCGTTGAGCGTCAAAGGAGCTCGTACAGCCCTCGCAGCAGGAGGTCCGAGGGAAAGAGCAGCATACCCAAGGACAGGAAGCGTTCCCCAACACCCGACAAGCGCAGCCAATCTCCTCGCAGCCAGTCTCCACCGAATCACACGCTGGCCGCTCGGGAAGATGTTAGCCCAGACAGAAGGAGCCGAAGCCCTGGTAGCCCCGAGAGGGACAGCCCTCCAGCGAGGAAGTACCAAAGCCCTTCTGAAGGTAATGGTCTCAGTCCGAGTCCTAGAGACGACCGGAGCCCAGCTGATGGCAATAGCAAATCCCCAAGAGGCAGTGAATCTCCATAGTTGCTTTTCTGTTGAGGATGTGCAAGCCAAAGTCTAGAGTAAGTAATGTTATTTACTTTTGTAGCATGTGCCAAACTAAAGTGCTCCTTGGCATCATTTTGGAACTCAAGGTAGTTAAAAGAGTTTTTGTGATTGAGCATACTATTTTCAGACTTTAAATTAGTGTGGTGGAATTGTACTTTATTTATATTTGTTTGGAATTAAGTTACTTTTCATTGTCAAATTATAATTTGTTTCTTATATTACCCATGATGGCATGATTTTTTGGATTGTGATGGAAAGTACACGGTAGTTAATAGTTACGAAAAATGTATATGGTAGTCAATTGCAAAATGTGTCAATTACAGGGTAGCCATATGTAATTATTCCTTTATTTTATCATATCTTTGGGAAATTTAGACCAATGTCAAAGTAGATAATATTGTTGATTGTAAATTACTCTTTCCGTTCCAAATTAAGTGTACGGTTTTAACTGCATTTTTGTTTCAAAGTGTCTTGTGCTCGTTTTTTCTAAGAATGTTGTTACGTATGAATTATCTTTAGTGTTCCTGTAAAATGTGAGTTTTCCTGAATTTGTTACAACACAAGCATGACACTTATTTTGTAGGGAGTACCTCCATTTTGCTAAATATGAAGTGGTGGAAGCAAAAATGAAAAATTGACACGAACGCGACACACCAACACAATTATTAGACGTTAAACGTGTGGTATTAGTGTTCAATATTTGAACACTAACATGTTGTGTTTATCGTTCAAAAAAAAAAAAACATGTTGTATTTGTGTTGACTTGCAACCCGACACGACACATATTTGACTTAAACATGACATAGACATGACAATTCACGTCATGAGCATGGACAAAAAACTTGCGCGTTTTTATTGGTCATATCTCATCCCACCAAGTAGTGACAAACGTTAGGACAAACAAATTGTAATTTGATAAAATTATATGTGTTTTTTGCCCAGACAGATTGAGCTGCAACCAACGCTACCAATATAGCCGACAATTTAAACCCTGAATTTCCGAACACTCAAAATCCGATCAGACTTTTAACCCTATCCAACCAAATTTTAAGTCAGGTGAACCCGGACGAACTCCCACATCCCATACTAAAGAAATAAAACCCGACCAATAGCTTGAACCCCCAAAAAACTCGTGGCCCTGGCCAGATTCAAATTGACTTCTTCACTAATCTAAACCCGACTCAAAATCCGAAATTGAAATCTCTACCACGGAGCCCCCTAGAGGGTGGCGCAATGGTCAAGACACACATCTCCATGTAGGAGGTCGTGGGTTCAAAT